>BLSH010489184.1:2483681-2494943 GCA_018402905.1 Glandirana rugosa
ACGGAAGTCATTTAAGTGGGGTATGACAGGATCCCACTGTTTTACACGAGTGACATAGATACCACCTCGTCGCAATAGTAGGATCTCCGAGTAAGTGTGTCTGTAGATTTTGCGACACAAATCTACGGATGTTCAAACACACGTTAATTTACGTCGTGATATCATTAGTAACTCCGGTATGTGTGTCGACGTAGATGTTTACTTTGACACACGACGTTGATCTCTACATGTTTTTCTCATCATGTGTCGATGTAGGTCCCGGTAGGTATAGACGTCTAAAGTACACACATACGTATCAGCCGCCACTTGTACCCATGCTTAGATGCATATACTTCTTCCATTGTCCATTCTTACATGCATTTATATGCATACACACATGAAATCTGCAGATATGGATGGCCCTGGATGTAGCTGTGTACTACTCTTTTTGTACATCTCTAGTTGCAGCACACAGTTTCATTTGTAGATGCAGCTGTGTGTATGGCCTCAATGATTACTATAGTGCTGCATTTAATTGCACACAAACTTGTAGGCATCTAAACACAGCGTTTTAGATGTCTGTGTGAATGAGCCTCTAGGATGATAACGCTGCTCCACCATAGATACAGTGAGCACATTTTGTCACCCTAGGACAGTATGGGGTGAATTTACTGAAGGCAAATAGACTGTGCACTTTGCAAAGGGCAGTTGCTCCAGAGCTTAGTAAATGAGCAGAAGCTCTGCTGACTTCCACCATCCAATCACGTGCAAGCAAGAATGCTGTTTTTTGGGGTTTTTTTTTTTCATTTTCCTTGCACATGATTGAGTATTCTTTGCAAAGTGAAGCTTTACCTCATTTACTAAGCTCTGGAGCAGCTGCACTTTGTCTATTTTTCTTTAGTAAATCAACCCCACGTGTGTCATTCTCAGGATCACCAGGTGAAAAAAAATGCAAACAGGAGCATCACATCAAAGGACTGGTAAGCTGCAATATATGACACTTTTGTTCTTGGGTTTAGTTACGCTTGGACCCGTTGGACTATGAACCCTGTTGAATACTTTTCAAACCGTGTTATAAGAATGGAAGTCTTATTCACGGTTGGGAGAATTGGAATACGGCTTTTTTTTTCTCTTTTTTTTTTTTGTTGCCAGGATGAACATGTTTGAAAGCTCAGCCGCCATGAACCCGAACGCACCTAATGTGAGGTTTTAAGGTGCTTGTTATTTTATCCACGTTATCAGTCGCCTTCAGCTTTAACCTCCAGAGACAAAGCTGCTATCAATTCTGCGTTGAAAAGGGAAGATGCATCGAGGAGATTGCCGCCTGCCAGCACAAGAATGGTTCAGGGGAGATATAAAATATTTGGACTATTTAATGCTGTCCTCTGGTTTTTTTTATTAGGAGGCTTTTTTATTGCAGCTCTTTCCTCTTTATGGCTTTTTATTGTAAAGAGATGGTTTCTATTTGCATTAGCTCGTCGCTGCGCAGAAACAGTTTTTCACTTTGGCCAAGGACATTGCGGAATAAAGTCAACCCATACCAGCCTTTATTTATTTAACCATATGCTTATTCATGTTTTGTAGCATTTGTCAAACGCCACTACTATCAAGCTTTAGCCCTTTAGTTGTGTGCATTTACCAGCTGCAGATCTGCAGGGAGAAGATGGTTAGGGGTCCTGTGTTAACTGGTCTTGGGGTGGTGATTTGAAGCCTCAGTGCTCCTGTGTATTAAAAAGCCTTAAAGTCATAGGCGTCGTTACCCCCGGGCTAAGGGGGCTACAGCCCTGAGGGTGCCCCCAAAAAGCCCCAGACAATCTAATTCTATTATTAGCCCCGAGCCGCCATACAAAAAAGAAGCTAACGTGGCGACAGCGCCTACGCCTATGTAGTGAGAGCAGAGGAGGGGCTTTTTCTCCATTTTCGGGGAGGAGGCACATAAGACCGCAGCACTGCACTAGTTCTGCCCATGGTCATACCTGGTGGAGTGATTCATTTGTACACCACTCCCTCAGTAACGGCCGCAGAATGAGGGAGTGATGGGAGGCGGGTGGGCGGCTGAGAGGGCACAGGAGACCTTATTTCGCAGCGCGTGGTGGATGGTAAACAGCTTCAGGCAAGCGGTGGTATACACTGCACAGTGTACACAGTCACAGTAATCACTGTGAAATGATGGCACAGTTATAACCGGGGCATTCTGGGGACACCTGACCTGATCTAATGTAATGACGCATGCTGGGGATACCTGATGTAATGAGGCATGCTGGGGACACCTGATGTAATGAGGCATGCTGGGACACCTGATGTAATGAATCATGCTGGGGACACCTGATGTAATGAGGCATGCTGGGGACACCTGATGTAATGAGGCATGCTGGGGACACCTGATGTAATGATGCATGCTGGGGATACCTGATGTAATGAGGCATGCTGGGGACACCTGATGTAAAGAGGAATGTTTGTTTACACCTGATGTAATGAGGCATGCTGGGAACACCTGATGTAAAGAGGCATGCTGGAGAAACCGGATGTAATGAGGCATGCTGGGGACACCTGATGTAATGAGGCATGCTGGGGACACCTGATGTAATGAGACATGCTGGGGACACCTGATGTAATGAGGCATGCTGGGGACACCTGATGTAATGAGACATGCTGGGGACACCTGATGTAATGAGACATGCTGGGGACACCTGATGTAATGAGACATGCTGGGGACACCTGATGTAATGAGGCATGCTGGGGACACCTGATGTAACTGGGGACACCCTGATGTAAGGGGCACTCTGCTGGGGACACCTGTGATGGAAGGAGAGACTCAGCTGGACGAGGCACCTGTGATGGCACTGGTGGCAGGGAACGTGGCAAGTGACACACTCGGGGCTCCCACTGATTTTGCATTATGGTGAGTTGAACTACTTCATTTTATATTACAATGCAATAATAGAAATAATGCGCTTCAGTCATCCTGACACCATACCAACCATGGTGCCGGGATGATTGAATCGCTAACACCAGGTGTTTGGAATATCTTTATCTGCTGTTTGTTAAACTTTCTGTATTACACATTGTGCTATTGTGCTGTAGGATCTGTCCCTGCTGTCTCTCCATCCTTCTTTCCTTCCTTCCTTCCTTCTCTTCTCTCTTCTTCCCTCCCTATTTCTTTCTTTCTTCCTTCATCCACCCCTCGTTCATCTCAGATTCAAACCACACCCCCTTCGAGCCACGTTCCCTTTAAGACACGCCCATGGTTTGGATTAAAACATGCCCATTTTTCGCCACGGCGGCCCGCATTTCTTTGGGCTAAAGCCCCTAGTCTTTTTCCCACCTAGCACTTAAAGCAGCGTTCCAGCCAAAAATAATAGGATAAGCATAAATAGCCCATTAAAAGATAAAATAAAACAACTTTTGCTGCAATATTCACCTTCAATCCAGAAATTTCCCCCACGGTACTTTTTTCTGCCGCTAAATGTCCTCACTTTGATGGCCAGCATGATTCAGCTCTGAGCCCAGGTCATCCTGGACATGCCCCCAGCATGTGATTGGGCAGTTAAAAGAGCACAATGATGCACTCATCTGACACTTGACTCTCTCCTCCTGTCAGCATGCTTCTTTGCCAACACATGAACGGATTGGACCCTTGTGCTGCGTCTTCTACTCACACACTGAGTATGTGTATTCAGTGTATTCTGACAGCGCAGGATCCCACTGTCAGACTACAATGTCTTGGAGGGGGGAGTCCTCTATCCACCTCATTTGTGTTGATAGAGGAATCTGTTTTTTTTTCATGCAGCCCACTGGCCATCATACAGTGGAAGAAAAGCATAACTATTTTTAAATATGTTCCCTCCCACCTCCTCCTACCTATCCTGTTTAACCCGTGTAAAAAGATGTATTTACTTACCGTTTTAGTCCACTCTGGTCTGATCATGTGATCCTGCAGCTCAAGCTTCCCTGTGTCAGTGCCCAGGGCAAAGATGCTAAATTGTGCCCCCATCCTTCATTATCTGTGAGCTTATAAGGAGGAGGGAGAGAGAGAGAGCACAGCCTGCACCTCCTCCCGGCTCTCTCCACCTTTCCTTTCTGCTTCTGCTGGGCTGACAGAAGTAATGATGCCACTGTCACTACTCCCGTCAACCTTATAGTAGAAGGAACTTGCAGCACCCACATCCCTACAATATACGCTGCACCCAGGGCAGCCACCCTTTCTGCCCACCTCTTGTCCCAGCCCCGTGGGGCTCCAGGAATTCACAGCCATTGTCAAGTGCTCCCTGACACAGAGCTTCAGGTTCATGAGACCGGACTGGAGGGGATTGAAAAGAGGTAAGTACACAAATATTTTTTTATACAAGTTAGGCAGGATAGGTAGGAGAAGGGGGATAGAACTTTTTTCACAATAATTTTAGTGAGGGTTTTCTTCCACATGAAGTACTAGTATAGCTTAAACACAAAGACTTTCCATACAGCAAAGAACAACCTGTACTGTACCCATAACGGCCAACTAGAATGTATCAGTCATCAGACTTAAGCAGACTAAAATCTTATTGGCTGTTGGGGGGCTCTTACCATTTTCACATCTCTTTATGCTGTCTGGGTCAATAAGTCTGCAGTGTCAGAAGCCCAGTTCAAACATATTCCACAACACTACTAATGTTCCTACCAGATAAGTGTGAACCCAAGTTGACCCAACTGTAATATTTCAGGTTTTGGCAGATTTTGGGGATCTTAACTGGCTAACCATTTTTCTTTAACACTTGCACTGAGTTTCTGGGTCTGCACATCAGGTGTCACTAACTATGGTTATATCGAGGAAGAGCTCAAGCAAGGGTGGACAGAAAACCCAAAATTTCCAAGTGGAATCGGATACTAGGACACTGAGATTTCACTTTGGACTAGCCAAGACATAAAGGAGTCTAGGGCAGTAGTTGCCAACTTTCAAGGCATAGGGAATCTTAAATGTGGCACCTAATGACTCCAAAGGGCTGCATATAATATTTATTATATATAATGCTACAGAAAACTATCATAGCCCAAAGACCTACTAGAAGAAATGATCATAGATTGTTCTACAGGAGTGGTTGGAGACTTAAGTCATGCTGTAGGAGACAGTCAGACAGTGGCTTAACTATTCATTTTGCCCTTAGACCAGTCATTCTCAACCAGAATTCTGCAGAACCTTAAGGTTCCTCCAGAGGTTTCAAGGGATTCCTGTAGCTGTGGCTGATTGACATCCCATTTGATGGTCTCTACAAAGTTTCGGGGCCAACACCACTTGGCAGAACCAGCTGCAGGCTACCAGTGATCTATTTAGCTGTCTGTAAAGGTGGCATTCTGACCATCACTGGTCAGAGGGCATTTTCCTAATGACCACCAATGAATTGGTTTTAGTAGGGGTTCCTCTGGTGTAAAAAGGCTGAGAAAGGTTGCCTTAGAGAGTTGTCACTGAAACGGGTGTCTTCATTTGAACATTTAACTTTCCCTCTTGTTTTAGTGACAAAATTGTTGATTCCCCGTCACTTTCAGATTTGGTGACAATGGTGAATCTACCTAATGTGACATGGACTGCAAAAAAAAGACAGATATCATAACCATTTCCCATTCTATTCAAAACTTAAAGAAAAAAACATTTGGCTATACTTACACGTTAATCATCTCCCCATACATTGTGATATGTGTCTCAGTATCAGTTTAGTAGGAAGTGAACAATGAAAACTGTGCACACTACAGTAATATATCGGGTAGAATTATTGTTACAGTAAGTCAGGGTTATACTAATTTCACATGCCAGTAGCTATATTTAATGAAAGGCCATTTCAATTTAGATTCTCATTTAGATTGCAGTTGTGCAAGAGGATTAATGTTATTTTCTAACGTGATCCCCAGAACACATACTATATTTCAGCCAAACGGGACAAGAAGTTATCAAGCCTTGGACACCCTGCATGCGGGAGATTAACGCCATTAGGACACAAAGTAGACTGTAATAAAGGGGCTTGAGAAAGGTCAATACCAACCCATCTAAGATGAGTACGGCATCCCACAGACATAAGACTTGTCAGATTTGTGGTCACTTCATCAGTTGGACAGAATAACATTTTTCCCATAAAATCGAATGTCTTTCTCTACTGAGACTATTGCATGGGTGATGGTGCCAGATAACCTCCTAAACCAGGCTTTATCAACCTTTTCAGCCAGAGGAACCCTTGAAATAATTCTTCGGTCTCGGGTAACCCCTGCTAAAAATTAAAAATCTACAACTCATCATACATTAGTGTGATGGTCAATGGGAAGAATGCTCCTTACACTTGTGGTCATTGGGAAGAATTCCCCCCTTACAGATAGCTAAAAAGATCAATGATGTCATTGGGAATTTATCTGAGAGGTAGAAATTGACCATTGCTCAAGGAACCCCTAGCAACCTCTGGAGGAACCCTAGGGTTCCACGGAACCCAGGTTGAGAAACCCTGCCCTAAACAAAATAACAATGGGCAAGCTGATGGACCAGATAACTGTGAATTATTTTGGTCTGTTGCAAAACATGTTTTTGGTATTAATTCACATAACTTTAGTATGATTACAGGTCTTCAATTGCCAAAATGTGGAAGGATTACCGTAGAGTCACACTAACCAAACACTTTATTTGCTATACCTGTTCAATTGCTTGGTAACACAAATTGCTAATTAGTCAATTACAAGACAGGAGATCAATGCATTTAGGCATCTAGATGTGGTGAAGAGGACTTGCTGGAGTTCAAACCGAGCATGAGAATGGGGAAGAAAGGGGGTTTTAGCGACTTTGAACGTGGCATGGTTGTTGGTGCCAGATCAGCTGGTCTGAGTATTTCAAAAACTGCTGATCTACTGGGATTTTCACACACAACCGTCTACCATTTACAGAGAATGGTCCGAAAAAGAGAAAATGTCCAGTGAGGGGCAGTTGTGTGGAGGAAAATGCCTTGTTGATGTCAGAGGAGAATGGGCAGACGTTACAACCAAGGTGTGCAGAATACCATCTCTGAATGCACAACACATCGAACATTGAAGCAGAAGACCACACCGGGTGCCACTCCTGTCAGCTAAGAATAGGAGACTGAGACTACAATTCGCACAGGCTCACCAAAATTGGACAATAGAAGATTGGAAAAACCTTGCCTGTTCTGATGAGTCTCGATTTCAGCTGTGACATTCAGATGGAAGGGTCAGAATTTGGTGTAAACAACATGAAAGCATTGATCTATCCTGCCTTGTATCACCGGTTCAGGCTGGTGGTGTAATGGTGTGGGGGTATTTTCTTGGCACACTTTGGACCCCTTAGTATCAATTGAGCATTGTTTAAACGCCACGGCCTACCTGAGTATTGCTGCTGACCATGTCCATCCCTTTATGACTACAGTGTCCCCATCTTCTGATGGCTCCATCCAGCAGCATAATGCTCCATGTCGCAAAGCTCCAATCATCTCACCACTGGACAATGAGGTCACTGCACTCCAATGGCCTTCACAGTCACCACATCTCATCCAATAGAGCAGTGGTTCTCAACCCTGTCCTCAAGTACCCCCAACAGGCAATGTTTGCAGGTTTTCCTTTATCTTGCACAGGTGCTTTAAATCAGAGTCAGCAGCTTGGTAATTTTATCTAAGAGAAATTCCCAAAACATGGCCTGTTGGGCTACCTGAGGATAGGGATGAGAACCACTGTAATAGAGCACCCTTGGGATGTGGTGGAACGGGAGATCATGGATGTGCAGCCGATAAATCTGCAGCATCTGTGTGATGCTATCATCTCACTATGGACCAAAATCTATGAGGAATATTTCCAACACCTTGTTGAATCTATGTCATGAAGAATTAAGCCAGTTCTGAATGCAAAAGGGGGTCCAACCCGGTACTAGCAAGGTGGCCGGTGAGTGTAACTTTGTAGCAGATTCCTACATCTTGTTACTCTGTAGAAATAGCTTATTGTTCTTCCAGATTGATTGCAAACTGATTCTGAATGGGAGGGTCTGGTTCATTATAATCACCTGGTGCAATGTCACCAATGAGAGCAGCTGCAGAGTCTGCATCCCTTTAGAAGTTTTTAACCCTTGGGGAGTATCTCACCAAAACTGAACTTCCTGTTACAGAGGGTGCCTAAAATTTTACTTGTACCTTAGTCCAGACTTCTGCGAAAATCAGTGAGCCAATCACACAAGCAGGAATTTAAATTTCTGGGGGCATTCTGTATACAAACATTGTACAGAATGCCTCCAGGTTGCCATATTGAATTGCATTTTACAGAAAATTTTCAGTGGCTGCATATTGAATAGGAAAGGTAAATTTTAATAACATTATATTACAACATGGTTTGTATAGCAATTATATGTGCTATATTATTTTTTTTCTATATTGTTGAGGTGAGTCTTTGGAAACTGTGCTGCAAATATCTTTGATCTCCTGCTATTGAAGAATATTAACAACATATCTCAAAAACTCCCCCTCCCTCTGTCAATTCTTATGAACCGGTATAGATTTTCAATTAGACAGAGGCAGCTAACAAGTGAGCAGATGACCCTGACCTTTTTTATTTAAAGAATTCTACACAAGTATCATGAAAGCACCCTGCGATAAATGATTACTTGCAAAAAAAATAAATAAATAAATACAAATAAACCAAATTATTTAAAATATGTATTTAAAAAAATGATAATAAAATAAAACATTAATGTAGAAATTTTGAAACATTACAAAGAAATAAGACAAAAAATACCGACCATTACGGTTTGCCTTCAACTATTCGGCTCTTGTACCTGTATATGCTTTATGGAGCAGATTTTTACATTTTCACTATGGGTCTATAGGCTTGTCAAGCCTTTCCCAATCGTTTTACCCCAGACCCAGGGCTGGTGCAAGGATTTTTGACACCCTAGGCGAAAACCTAATTTTGTTGCCCCCATTGGTTCCACCCCTGACTCCACCCCCCTTTGCCCTGCCCATGTGACAGGAGGCAGCGCTATACATGAAGCATCAGCTCTGCTTCCTCTAGCGCTGGTTCCAGTTCTGCATTGCGCCTCTAATTACACTACCGTAGCTGCTTGAGACTGAATTAGTTACATGCTGCAGCCTGCAGAGCATGCAGACACAGAGGGAAACCAGCGGCCGGGCTCCCCTAGGCAGCAGTGCGCCCTAGGCAGATGCCTAGTTTGCAGAGTGGTAGCACCGGTCCTGCCCAGACCTTGAAAAAACATTCATGTCTCAGGGAACCCCTGTTCAGATTAGTCAATTGGGGGTCATTGAGCAAATACCCCTTACCTTGATAGTGGTCAGTGGGAAGAATACCCCCCTTCCAGTGGTGGTATGAATGTTTTAAACATGTGTGTAAAATAACACAAGAATGACTCTGGCAGCAAAAGGGTTAATGTCACAGACAGGACACTTTGATGTCACCAGCAGAAAGCAGTGATGTTTTAAGGCCACTAAGGACCTCTTCCTTAAGGAATTCCACTGCTGCTGAAGGAATAGGCCTTGAAACGCGTAGCTTTCTGTTGGTGACATTAACCTTTTCAGGTCTGCCCTATAGCAATGTTACTGCTACAGGGCAGCACCTGTGCACCAGATCACGCATATATATATATATACATATATATATATATACGTGATCTGAAACTTCCTGGTAGGGGGCGCACATCCGCTGTGGAAGCCGATCGGCGGGTATACGGTACCCAATGTGCACCTGCACCCACCACTCGTTAGGCTGAAAGGCAGAACAGTGATCTGCTTATGTAAACAAGGCAGATTTCTGTTCTCACAGGAGGGAAGGGATGGCGTTTGTGTCCCTGCAAAGCATCTCTTCCCCTAGTAAAAGCACCTCACACCGTATAGTAAAACACTGGCTAGGCACACATTTAACCCTTTGATTACCCCTGATGTTAACCCTTTCTCAGCTAATGTCATTAGAACAGTGACAGTGCATATTTTTAGCACTGATCACTGTATTAGTGTCACTGGTCCCTAAATAGTGTCAGTTAGTGTCAGAATGTCCGGTAGGATATCCCAATCCCGTTATAAGCCGCTGATCCCTGCCATTACTTGTAAAAAATAAAAATAAATAAAAATATCCCATAGTTTGTAGACACTATGGGGTTGATTTACTAAAGCTTGAAAGTGCAAAATTTGGTGCAGCTCCACACAGAAACCAGCTTCAAGGTTTTATTGTCAAAGCTTGATTGAACAAGCTGAGGTTAGAAGCTGATTGGCTTGCATGCACAGCTGCACCAGTTTTTGCACTCTCCAGCCTTAGTAAATCAACCCCTATAACTTTTGCACAAACCAATCAATATACGCTTATTGGGATTTGTTTGACCAACATATGTAGCAGAATACATGGCCTAAATTTATGAAAAAATGTGATTGTTTTACTTTTTTTTATTGGATATGTTTTATAGTAGAAAGTAAAAAATATTGTTTTTTTTTTTTTCAGTTTTTTTGTTTATAGCGCAAAAAATAAAAACCGCAGAGATGATGAAATATCACCAAAAGAAAAGCCTATTTGAGGGGAAAAAAAGACGTCAATTTTATTTGGGTACAACGTCACACGACCGCGCAATTGTCAGTTCAGTTAAGCAGTTCCGTATCGCAAAAAAAATGGTCTGGCCAGGAAATCTTCTGGAGGTCAAGTGTCCTGTCTGTCCTTCATCTGACCATGGTGCTCTGGTGATATCTTGGCCTTTGGCTCCACTATTTCACCGCTGCACCTTCCTATGATCGGGTCTCATGGCTGTACGGAGTGCCGTGGACTCTTCATATTTATTGATGGCTGTTATGACAAGCGTTGACCTGCAATGTAAAGTGGGTCGTAAAGATGCTTTCCAGAAGGAGGCCCTCAGTGATAACTCTACGGCTCCTTCTGTTTTGTCAATCCCGGACAGAACTCAGCTTTGGAAGGCCTTGAGAACAAAGGGAATTTCTGGCAGCTCAGAGCAGCTTATAAAGAAACTCTTTACAGCTTGGAGAGGTGGCAATGAATAAAAAGAACTCCTATTTTACAAGTAGTCTCATAATGGAGTTTTACGAAGACAAATAAGAGCTTTGTTCAAATGACTGTAATTGTGAGGATTTGTCCCCTTTCTTTTGCTTCTGAAGCCCTATGTTCACTGCTACATAACACACAATTGGAAGAACGTGACCACAAAGGCTTTATAAGGCAAGCCGTATACACAAGGGCTGCTTCAATCTGGAACCGCTAATCAGAGTTGATCATTTGTTCTGAAAACACAGAAGTGATATTTTCCCAGCTGGGCTAGCCATATGG
>BLSH010489184.1:2497766-2508938 GCA_018402905.1 Glandirana rugosa
CTCGATCATACGTGACGTATGATCGAGTAATACGGAAACAAAACGTCCCGCCGCCCCCACCCCCCCCCCCCCAAAAAAAAACCCCTGCAAAACAAAGGCATAATGAGCTAGTATGCAGTGCATACTAGCTCATTATGAAACACTTACCTTGGAACGTAGCTGTTGCAGTGGTCTCGACACACTGCTATGACCGGCGACATCCTTCCTCTGGGTCTGCGGCTCCGTCCAATCACAGTGCGGGCTCCAGCACGGTGATTGGCGGAGCCGCACTGACATCACTCACGTGCATGCTCATGGGAGCCGTCATTTACAGCACGAATACAGAAGAAACGGCACCCTGGGCTACCGCCAGTGTCGATTCTTCAGTGCGCATGTGCCGATGACGTCGGCACATGCAGATACAGGGAATATCTCCTAAACCGTACAGGTTTAGAAGATATTTCCTGGACCTACAGGTAAGCCTTATTGTAGGCTCACCTGTAGTTTAAAGTGGTTGTCATGAGTTGACAACCACTTTAAAGCTCTTAATATATGCAATTTATAAAGTTCATTTTTTTATCGCTTGAATTGTTTTTCCCATTATGGGTATGAGTGGGGCCTCATGCTTAGGTTTTGCCTAAGGCCTCACAAAGCCTGGAGCCGCCTTTGCAGGAGGGGATTATAGAAGCTGGACTAAGGGGTCTTCCCCACATTTATTATCACCCTGACCTACCTGTTTTGTACTGTATGCCTGCTACCCGGCCCATATCTAGGACTGTGCACTCTCAGCTATAGCTATATACCTCCCCGATTTTTGGATGTTTTCTACCTACCATACTGTGTCCTATCGTTGTCCCCCTGCAAACTCCTGGTGCTGGCACTTGGCTAACATCTATTGTGTTCACCAGAACCTCATCTTCTCAGCACATTTTCAACATCATCTATAGCAGGGGTCTCAAATTGGTGGCCCTCCAGCTGTTGTGAAACTACAAGTCCCATGAGGCATTACAAGGCTGACAGTTACAAGCATGACTCCCACAGGCAGAGGCATGATGGGACTTGTAGTTTCGCAACAGCTGGAGAGCCGCCAGTTTGGGACCCGTGATCTATAGGAACAAAGAGTGTCCGTTCAGCCCTACATGTCACTATTAGCTGATTGTACAATTGCAGGATCTCAGGGCATTGGCTGTGTATGGACTTCTGTGTGTGGTTAGACATTGGGTGTTGTGGTCTTTGTCATATGCATATGTGGGACCTACAGGGCTGACTGCTTAGGTAGGTGGTGTCTACTGCTGCTGGAAGATAGTCCCCACACGCCCATTGTGGTTTTAAGGTGGAGTTTTATATCCAGTGGCAAGTGGCACACACCTGTTTCCTGCTGGTCTGGTGGTTAGGGCCGGTATATATAGGGGGGTAGGACTGAAGGGGTAGGTTTCAGCTCCCTAGGACATCCCTTACCCCTCATCCCCATTAGAGAAGGGTGGGTTGGGGTTGAGGGGAGTGGGAGGATTGGGTACTTGAGGGGGTGGATGGGGGAGATTGGTTTTTGGGACCCCTACATGATGTAATGCTATATGTGATTTTTTTTATTATATATTAATAAAGCTGTAGTTGACTCATTGGATGGTATAGCCTTGTATTTTGTTTTTTCTATTTTGGTATTTATATCGGCCAATATCCCCCCGATGTACAGGATGAGCTCTATGCAGTATTACTAGCGGGATTCCCACCATTGTTGCTCTATTTTTGGTTTCTACAAACTATGGAATATTTTTTTTTTTTTTATCAGCAACGGCAGTGATCAGCAACTTCCATCGGGACTGCGATATTGTGGCGGACAGTCAGAAACTAACTGATATATTTGACACTTTGTGGGAACACCAGTGATATTAATAGTGGTCAGTGCTAGAAATATGCACTGTCACTGTACTAATGACAGTGGCTGAGAAGGGGTTAAACATCTAGGGTGATCAAAGAGTTAAGTATGTGCCAAGCCAGTGTTTTTGTGTTCACCGTGTGGTGCTTTTACTTAGGGAAGTGATGGATTTTATTCCCTGCTTTACAGGAACACAAAATCCATCCCTTCTCCTCTGTCAGAACGGAGATCTGCCTTGTATACATAGGCAGATCCCCGTTCTGTGTGTTTTACCTACAGCAGACAGGTGGCGGCGGACATCCAGTGCCCGGCACCCCCAGATTGGCTTCTGCTGTGAATAATCACATGACCCGCCAGCGGCGCGTGCGTACCCCGTGAAGGCAGGAGTGCAGATTCAAGTATATATTGCATACGTGATTCTGCACAGGAGAGCCACCCTGTGGCAGTCTTTTAAGTATTTAACCACTTGACCCTCGAAAGGGTTTACCCCCTGCATGACTGCTATTCAGCACTGCGCTACTCTAACAGGCAATTGCTCAATCATGCAACACTGTATGAGCAATGAAATTTATATGATTTTTTCCCCACACAAATAGAGTTTTATTTTGGTGGTATTTGTCAGCACTAGGCTTTTTATTTTTCACTATATAACAATTTACAAAATATTTATTTTAAAAATGTACATTTGCTCTACAAAAATTTTGCAAAAATAAAACTATTTTTTCTAAAAATTTTGCAAACAGATAGTCTTTCTTCATAAATTTAGGCCAAAATGTATTCTGCTACATTTCTTTGGCAAAAATAACTCAAATCAGTGTCTATTTTTTAGTCTATGTGAAAGTTATAGGGGTTGATTTACTAAAGGCAAAAGTGCAGTTGCTCCAGAGCTTAGTAAATGAGGTAAAGCTTCACTTTGCAAAGAATACCCAATCACGTTCAAGGAAAATGAAAAAAAAAACAGCATTTTTGCTTCACATGATTGGAAGTCAGCAGAGTTTTTGCACATTTACTAAACTCTGGAGCAACTGCACAGTCTTATTTCCTTTAGTAAATCAACCCTTGAGAGTCTCTAAAAATTGTGGGATATATATATGAAAACTGATCAATCTATTTCCTGAGGCCCTTAAAATACCAGGAAAGTACAAATACCCCCCCCCCCAAATGACCCCTTTTTGGAAAGTAGACAGTCCACGGCATTTAGTAAGAGGCAAGGTGAGTTTTTTGAAGTTGTAATTTTATGTAACATTTTTTTGAAAATTAAAAAATGAAATACATTTTGGGGGGGATCACATTTTTTTTACATACTGACGCCATTGCAGTACAGCATCACAGGGATACAGACAGGTGACAGTATGTAAGATAAATAAATTAGAATTTTATATTCATTTTTGTTAACATTTTTTTTATTACACACTGTTAGAGTAATCCAACGTCACCATAGTGACACTGTACTACTTTGGAGAGTAATAACCAGGGATTTCTTTTTTTTTTTTGTTACTGCTTTTAACAATGATGCTCACTGTTATAAGCAATAGTTTTAGCTGTCATGAATGGCTTTTATTTATGACAGCTTGCTTACTAATGTAATGCTGTGATTGGCTACAGCTAATCACATGGTACAGGGCGCTGTGATTGGCTCAGGCATCACATAATTCCTCTCTCGGCCCTATCACTCCTCATTGGCTCAGATACAGCAGCAAGAGTTATTGACTCCCACTGCTGTCAATCAGAGCCAGTGAAGAGGGATTGGGGGGGAGGTTTTATGGATACACAGAGCCTGCCCGGTAGCAAGCATGCAAGAGAGCCCCCATAGCAAGTGGCTTGCTGTGAGGGCTCACGAGAGGGGGAAGGGGGCAGGAGCGCCGGCGGGGGACCCTACAAGGGGAGGATTGGGGCTACTCTGTGCAAAGCCATTGTTCAGAGCAGGTAAGTATTATAAAAAAAATCTTTTACAGGATTCTCTCCCCCATTCACAGATCGTGTTATAGGTAGTAATCACTATGACACAACTGACCCAAATGGATGAGGCAGGGGCGGAGCCCTGTCGGGAGCTTGTTCACTGCAGCTTCACAGAAGACTTGGAGCTATTAACCCCAACAGCGCCAAAAGATCAGCAGCAGGAAAAGAACCGGTCGCCTTTTAACAAGATTTCTACAGGATTTAGCTGGCTGCATAATGTGGGACATCCTTCCTTACAGATAAATATGCTCACTACAACTACAGAGATAATTCTTTTTTTTTTTTTGGCTAAACTTCAGATTTAAAGATGAACACCATATGCCCATGTGCATCAAAAATCAAATAAAAAAATATACTAGCTGAAGCAAATGATTATAGAAAGTCATTGTATTAGAAAATACAAGAACAATTCGTACAACCTGGACAAGTACTTGTGACATTCATCCAAGGAAGGGTTCATTAATTAATATTATTATTATTATACAGGGTTCATATAGTGCCAACAGTTTACACAGCGCTTTACAATGTAAAGGGAGACAATACGGTTACAATACAATAAAATACAAGAGGATCAAGATGGCCCTGCTCAGAAGAGCTTACAATCTAATAAGGTGGGGCAGGAAGTACACACAATTCTAACTGTGGGGAATGAGTTGATGGAAGAGGTAAAAGATTAGTTGGAGGGGTGATAGGCTTCCCCGAAGAGATGAGTTTTCAGGGATTGCCTGAAGGCAGCAAGAGAAGGAGATGGGCGGACAGGTTGAGATAGAGAGTTCCAGAGGTTCTGGAGAAATTCTGGAGATGAGCATGGGAAGAGGAGATGAAGGAGCTTGAGAGGAGAAGGTCTTCAGAGGAGCGGAGAGGACGGTTTGGGTGATATTTGGAGACAAGATTGGTGATGTAACTTGGGGCAGAGTTGTGAATGGCTTTGTATGTTGTGGTTAGTATTTTGAATTTAATTCGCTGGAAGATTGTGACCCAATGTAGGGATTGGAGGAGAGGGGTGGCAGACACCGAGGTGGATACTTCTGGCAGCAGCATTCATGATAGACTGAAGAGGGGATAGCCTATGGATAGGGAGGCCAATGAGAAGAGAGTTGCAATAGTCAAGGTGAGAGATAACAAGGGAGTGAATGAGGAGCTTGGTGCTTTCATTTGTTAGAAAGGGGCGTATTTTAGAGATGTTACAGAGGTGAAGTCTAAAAACTTTTGACAATGATTGCATTTGAGGCTGAAAGGACAGGTCAGAGTCTAGGATTACACCTAGTACCCTGGCATGAGGGGTTGCATCATTGATTTTGATGGAAAAGTCATGTAGGGGGGCACGGGCGGGGGGGAATATTACCAGCTCGGTTTTAGAGAGCTTTCGTTTAAATATCAATAGACCCTTATGCGAATTTAAAGTGTTGGTTCACCTTTACAGAAAAAGAGTAAGGTGAAGTAATACCAGACACCATCCCCACCCCTTAGCCCCCACTGTTCTTGCCTCCAGGCTTGCCCAACTGTCAGCAGCACCACAGCGAGTCCAGCGGACCATGGATTTGAAGCCCCGTTCTTCCTCTTCTTGTGATTGTCCAGCACTGTCACAGTAACTTGATCTATTCTATTCTGAAGAGGGAGAAGAGCGGGGATTTAAAACCCCTGAAACGGCTGTGGGTGTGCTGACAGTTTGGCAACCCTGGAGGTAAGTACAGAGGGGACCGAGGGGAAGGGAGGGTGCATGGTATTAATTCACCATAACATTTTTTTCTGTACAGGTGAGCTAACATTGTAAACATGCTTATGATTAACACGGGGCCATGATCAGAATATAAAATAAGGCAGACTCGATTGACCAATTAGTCTCTTTCTGCTGTCAGTCTTTTTTGTTATTTAAAAGTTAATTGGAGCACAACAATAGGTCAGGGGAGAGGATTAGTGTAATCTGCAAGCTGCTGGGTAGTAGACTGGCACAGAGTGGGCACTGTATACTCATCTCTCTCTGTCTGCAGCCTTCAGAAACAGATTATCAATGCAAAGAGGTGTTAAATATCAAAAGCAAGCCTGTTTTTTATCTTCGTAGGACAATTTGCAAGGTCATATTATTAATCATAATCTTACAGGTACACCTTATGCCTCTGTACATAAAGCACACACTTGTAGAATCCTGACGTACATGTTTGAATTCCTCAGATTCCTCAGGAATTCAGTAACTTTGCAAAATGTGCATGGACACTATGAGGTGCATGTCACCCCGGGACTTATCTCTATTACTTATATGTGACAGTTTTTTGCACTCCTGGAGGATACACTCAGGCTGTGGGAGGAGAGAATCATACATAGCAGCTATGCCCTTCTCTCCCCTCTGCTGTCCATTCACAGAAGCCTTTGTATTTTGTGAATGAGTTCACATAATACAAAGGTTTCTGTGAATGGGCAGAAGGAGGGGAGGGGCGGGCAGTTCCAGCAACTCTGCTCTTGAAGGTACTGAGACCACTGTGAGCAGCACCAGAGCTCTGGAAGTTATCTTCCTGGAGCATGATAATTCTGTCAGATATAAATAATAGAAATAAGTCTATGTGGTGGCAGGCACCTCCTTAGACTAAACTCATGGTGTGACTGCAGTTCTTACAAGTAGCTGAATTCCTGGAATTCAGTTTTAATGAACACAAAACTGTGTCTTATATCTACTTGGAGTTCAGCTTTAGGCTACATGCACAGTGATCTGTGTATGTCAAATCCTGGCTTGCTAGGGCCTTCCGGAGGTGCAGGTGTGGTGTCCAGCATTCCAGGCATATGTCCCAGAATACAAATGGCCTAAAATGCGAGTACGGCTCAGTATAGTGTCCAGCCACTACATATTTTTGCATGTCGATGTCATAGATTTTGACAGACTTCTGGCAATGGGGCTGGACGCTGCACTTGAGCCTCCAGGATGCCCGAATATGCTGGAATTTCATGCACATGGGCCAAACAGTCCATGTGAATGAGGCCTTCATGTATTTTTTATTCTTTTATAGAAACAGCTCAGCTGTAGTTTTGTTCAAATGGTTACACTGTTATTCTCTCATTTTAAATACAAGGAGTACTTAGCATGGTTCTTCTTCAAACATTGAACCGTGTAACTCCTTTGGCTTTGAAAGTGATTTTCTGAAGCCCAGAAACAATTGTATTTCTTGTAATTGTCTTGTTAAGTTATGGCTGTTATAAATGCAGCGGCACAAAACTACAACGGAGTATAAATTGCACAATAGTCTAGAATGGGCTTCAAGATAAAAGATGGCAACACAGAATACTCTATCATGGTCTGGCGGCTCGATTCCCAGAATTACAGTAAACATTGGCACAGTTTAAATCCATTACTAGTAGATTTGTTTTATACACGTTTGAATGCTAACTCAAGCCAACTACCTTCTGATGGGTACAACGTGCACAAAAATCTTTTGGGTTCTCAGGTTTTAAAGAATCTGTCTGTCTGCCCTAGTTTCTTACAGTATTTAAATCCAATAAAAAAATGAATACAGCTTACTAGACCTTAGAAATGGTGGCTGCATTTATTTTCCTAATTCATGTTTTAGTTGGTGGCCATGCCAGTAATATACTGACAACCCTAGGGTGACCCTTGAACAGGAAGTGTATTAGGACCACAGAACACAGCTCCCTTATCGTCATAACTTAATACAGTTTGTAAGCTTGTGAGCTCACTGGATTTCTGGTAGGATCAACAAGTATATTTTCGTACTTCCCAAATAGATATAAAAAACACTTACAGTTGTTTGTTTAACAGACCAAAAGGGAACAAATAAGAAGAAGTTCATTCCTAGGGTTTACAAAATGTAATGACAAGGATATTTTAATGGGAGCCTGCCACTACTACCACTAAGCCGTATCCACCCTTACCACTTGTATCACCTCTAACAAACTTAGACCACACAAAAGTAGAGTTTAATGGCCATAGCAGACCTTTATTACAAAATCCAGTGCAGCAAATAACAATAAATACCAATAAAGATGGGTTGGTGGTCTTTGGAGGCACCAAGAGAAACATCCAAACAGAACACAGCATCTTTGGTTCAAATTCTGTTACTTGATAGATGCAGCTCCACTACACCCCCTTGGGGACTAATACAAAAAATGATTGCAGAATATTCATTTGTGCATTGTTCCTGGGATTTAACAAGTGAACCACAGCAAAATGGCACGCCATACCATAGACGGGTCCCCACCCTCAACAGAAATGCCTTGCATTGTAATATATGGATACATACATAAAAAATATACCAGTACACTGGAACCCACTCCTAATCTTCTGGATCTGGATGGTTCCCCATTGGGAGTTGGTCCTTTTATTTTAAGGTAGGTCCTTTATATTTAGTAGTATTGCTTATGATATCCCCTTTTACTTTGCTTGTACAAGAACAAGGCTATTTACTAAATGTAGCTAAATGTTTCACCCGAGGCGCGGTGGCTTCACCTTGGCTTACTCATTTGCACCTCAATGGACAACATAAACATGCTAGTATATTACATAGCATATTACTCTAATACGGGTTAGGAGTAGGTTCCAGTGTACTGGCATGTTTTATTATCTATTTATTCATATATTACAATTTAACTTTGCAATTGCGAAATTTGCTACTTAATGCATGTAATTGTACCCCCTGGATTCTGTCACATGTTCTTCTGAAGAAGGATTCACACCACATGTGAACTGTAATTGGAATCTTTGCAAGTTGTGAACCCCTATGTGGAGAGTCATTTTTAACCACTTACGGATTGTCCGCTGTCATTATACATTGGCTGTTTGACGCTAAATACCGTTGTTATGGCAGCAAATAACTGCCATAACTTCAGTGTTTATTTAAACAGCGGCTGGTCCGCTTTGAGATAAAGGTGGTCTCTGCGGCAGATTCGCTGTGAGATTACTTATATCGGCGGCGGGAGAGGTGTCCACCTCCTGCCACTCCCCGGTGGTCTCCGCCGCTTGCTAGAGCCGTCAGTAGCAGCGGAGATGATCGGGCCCTTTCCCCTGCGAGGCATGGAGTCGAGTGAGGGAAAGATGGCCCCCACTCGGCTCCATGCCATTGGATGACGGAAGCGACGTCAAACGTCACTTTTGCCCAATGGTCTTAAGGGGGATTTTTTTTTTATTGCATTTAAGTGTAAATGTGAGATCTGAGGTCTTTTTGACCCGAGATCTCACATTAAAGAGGTCCTGTCATGCTTTTTTTCTATTACAAGGGATGTTTACATCCTTTGTAATAGGAATAACAGTAACCCAAAAAAATGTTTTTAAATGGACAATGTAAAAATAAAAAATAAAAAGGAAAATAAATAATAAAAAAAAAATTAAAGTGCCCTGTCCTGCCGAGCTCGTGCGCAGAAGCTAACGTATACGCAAGTCGCACCCGCATATGAAAACAGTGTTCAAACCACTTCTGTGAGGTATCACCGCGGTCGTTAGTGCGAGAGCAATAATTCTAGCAATTGGCCTCCTCTGTAGACATTTTTAAACATCACCGATGGAGATTTTTATGTGCCAAAGTTTGTCGCCATTCTACAAGCAGGCGCAATTTTGAAGCATAACATGTTGGCTATCAATTTACTCGACGAAATATTATCTTTCACAATATAGAAAAAAATGGGCTAACTTTACTGCTGTCTTATTTATTAATTCAAAATGTGTATTTTTTCCAAAACAATTGCACTTGTAAGACCGCTGTGAAAATACGGTGTGACATAAAGTATTGCAATGACAGCCAGTTTATTCTCTAGGGTGTTTGAAGAAAAAAATATAATGTTTGGAGGTTCTAAGTAATTTTCTAGCAAAAAAAAAATGATTTTAACTTGTAAACAACAGATCTCAAAAAGAGGCTCGGTCCTTAAGTGGTTAAAATTGTGTAATAGGTTTTTAATTTTAATTTAAATACTGAAGTTGTTTTTATGGTACTCAGTTTCTCTTCTATGTGTCCACGCAAAGTCCATGACTACATATTCTGTTCATAGTTTAACCCTTTACTTGAAAGTAGGAGAAGCATTTTCTAAACATGCAGAGGAAAAATACTGGGTGTTCATTGGATCTATTTTTGATCTGTGAGTTGGCTGTCAGATTTGAGTATTATATCTTTGATTTGGATCATGATGAGAGCATTATCAAGCTTTTGTTGAATGCTAGGGATAAATGTTAGCACTGTGAACTTTTGGACTTCTGCAAGATAGATGACTAAAACTAAATCAAATCAGCAGTCTGTCCCTCTTATTTGCAGCCATGGTAGTGTCATATAGTGTTGTCAACCCATCCTTTTGACCCGGACCTATGCCAAGAGCCCTACTTGCATGGAGAAAAAGTAGCATCAAAGTACTTACCTAAACTGGAGAAAAAGCTGCTTTGGGTTACGTGTTTTGGTATTAAAGTGGACTAAAACCTATGCAATTGATAACATGATCTTTGGTGAAACTTAAAATCGTCCAATTAGAACCCTGATCCTTCCATTTAGTAAACTGTCATGTGACCAAATTTTTAAGAATTTCATCAAATGGCTGGCACCAGAGGCAGCTTGCAGGGGATTTTTTTTCTAGGAAAGGTACATATTTTAGCCCATCTATTACTCTCTATACCAAGCCCAATAAGACCACTAAGCCCAACCAAGTATCAAGTTAATACTTTAGAATAGGCCCACAGATATATATATCAAAGGTTCCATGTCAAATTAAATCATTACTTTTATTTATTTATTTTTACATACACTTCAAAGTAATCAGCTTAAAGTAGAGTTCCACCCAGATTTTTTTATTTTTTTTTGGCATCCACTCTTTTAATACTAAATAGATGTAACCTTTTGTTTCCTTACTTTCAAACCGCCTATTAATTACATGTATTTTTTACTCACAATTTTGTTTCTCTCACTGCTGGACTTTTCCATTTTAGGTTAGGGCACCTAAAGCCCATCCATAGTCTTCCTGAAAGAAGTGCATGGTGGGTAACCATCATGCACCCCTCGATCTCGGTCTGCCTTAAATCGTGTAATTTCCTGTCTGGAAATAACACTATTTTACAGTACAGGGAAGCCCACTGACTCCTGGGAAATGATGAGTCACAACTCCCAGGAGGCCAGGTGAAGCAGGAAGTATGGAGGAGAGCCTCTGACCTAAAAGGGGCAGATTACAGAAACCACCTAGCAACAAGCGACTTAGGGTGAGGGATGTATCAGTAGAGGGATCACCAGCAGGAGGAAGGAGGTTCTGATTCCTCTATATAGATCTTTAGTGAGACCTCACTTAGAATACTGTGTCCAGTTCTGGAGACCACACTTACAAAAAGATATTGATAAGATAGAACGAGTTCAGAGACGGGTAACAAAAATGGTGAAAGGTCTGGG
>BLSH010489184.1:2531687-2574552 GCA_018402905.1 Glandirana rugosa
CGGCCGCAGACACTACCGGCGTATTAGGACTCGAGGACGAGGTTGGAGCGAGAAGCGCCGTGTATGTCTCTTGCCCCCTGGGACTAGTCTCGTCGTTTTCGCTGGCCTCTCAGGGCTCGAAGTCCCCCTTCTACTCATTCGCATCCTTTCGGCGGTTTGTCGGCGTTGCGGACTGCCTGAAGATGGGCCGCCTCGCCGCCCCTCCATTCGTTCTACCGCGCCGGCGACATCGGCCTAACAAGGGCTCGGGACTATGGGCGGTGTGGAGGGTGTGTCGTCTGTGAAGCCGACCGAAGTCGTGTGGTCTCCCTCTACTTCGACGTAAGACGAAGTGTCTGCTGTGTGGGAGGTGTGGCGGGTATCAGGGCTCGGGAACAATCCGGCTACAGCGGCCGCGCCATCTTGCTTACCTCCCCGCCGCTCCGCCGGGTAGAAGTCCGTCAGGCGTTGCGGCTGTTTGGCGGCTTTCCTACGCTTACTCATCTTCCCCCTGAAGCTCGGGACTCTCCGGTCGCTTTCGCTGCTCTGATCAGGGTCCCCCGTTCTCTGTATGTGCCGCGAAGAGCGAGGTTGGAGCAGGAGCTCAGGATTATGCGGCCATCACAGACGCCGGCCGGACACGCCCCCCCGTAATATTCTAATTTTATGAGATACTGAATTATGGATTTTTACTAGCTGCAAGCCATAATCATCAAAATTCAAAGAAAGAAATGCTTGAAAAATGTAATGAATCAATATAATATATGAGTTTCACTTTTTGAATTGAATTAATGAAATAAATTAAATTTTTGATGATAGTCTAATTTTTTTATATGCACCTGTATATAGAAGTAGAATGCTGTTCACTGTAATGCCACCACAAAAAGTGCACGGGTATTCCTCCAGATTAGGAGAAAAGAGGTTTTATCTCCAGCTGAGAAAATGTGGAATAGTCTTCCATGGAAACTGCTCTAGCAGATACAATCAATTGTTTGAAAACAGAGCTAGATACTTTTCTAAAAGGACATTTCAAGAATAAATTCTCAGCTGTTGTGTTGATCCATGGATATATCACTTTGCTATTAGCAGTCAGGAAGAATTTGTTTTACTGTTGAAGCAAATTGGACCATTGTTTATAGAAGGTTTTTTTGCCTTTCTCTGCACCAACCAAGGATTCTGGTCAGATCCCAAGATCTTGTTGGGTATTCCGAGAGGGCAACTGATATTCCAAGAGACTCAAGTTGTTTATTCTGCAGGTCTAAGTAAAGAAACAGGATGAGCCCAATCACAATTGTAGATAGCGGGATGAAGTCTTATTAAATATGTTGGCAGTGTGATGGTGATATACTGTACATACAGTATATACCACCATACCCTGAAACCATATCTATTACACTTTCTACTCCATTTTACGACATATTACTTAATTATTACTTAGGGGCCTGTGCCAAGGGACGTTGAGTGTGTGTGTCAACAATGGCATCTGGTTGCCACATTTTTTTTTAGAGCATTTAGAATTCATTGACAAGATGCATTTTTCCTGCAGTTGACCACATTCTGACCTGCTTCAAGTGGTTTTTGCAATCACATAGACTTGTATGGAAATTCAATACCCATTATACACAAACAAAAGCCCAATGACAGAAGGCCCTTATAGAGATCTTAATGGGGGGAACACAGAACAGCATGCTCTATAAGTCTGGCAAATTTGAATGGAAAGTTGAATTCAGATACACCCCCTTCCCCAACCACACCCATTGTTCTGAAAATGGTTGATTTTGATGAACACCATGTCTTGTGCACATTGCTGCAATCTCATCTCAAACAATGTTATCATGAAGTGTGTTAGGACTACAAAAAACATCTCCCTATTTGTGTGGGGCCCGGCCATGGTGGGAATTTAGTGAAAAAAGACAACAGATTCTCAAAGGTGCAATTTGATTATAGTGTTTATAGTGAACAGATGGCGCTTTATGTTTTCTGCATTTGGTAGTTCTGGATCGGGGCTGGAAGCTTGAAGGTTCCAAGGTGTTTTGGGCAGGTCGGAACCTTCAATCCAGTGTCCAGACTTTGCTTGGCTCCTGCAGCCTGTTTGGGTGCACAGGTGTGCAGGATCAATATAAGACAGATCTTAGCATACCTCAAGGGAGCAGGTGGAGTTGGAGTTGTTGCTGTTTGGAGACAGACTCCTGTCAGGAGACCTGGTTGCTACTGTCAGAGAGTGCATCCCTTTTGAGGGGTAGTTCCTGCACAAAGGACTGGGAAGATTGGGATGGCTATGCAGGCCTGGAAGACAAAGATTGGGTCAGGGAGGCCGGGAAATCTGAGGCGGCCAGAGAGTCCAGGGTGGCTGGAGGAAGTCCAGTAGTCTCAGGGAGAGGAGGGAGGGGGTGCTGGAGAAGCATATTTGGAGGCCAAGAATGGGCCCGTGCAGCAAGGTACTGCAAATAAAGCTGAGTGAGCTTAAAGAGAAAGTAAACCCTGATGGGTTTTACTTACTCTGTGTTGTTCTGCATTACCCTGCAATGTAAAAGCATATGCGATGCATACTAGCCTTATTTTGTGACACTTACCTGCATTGGAAGCCCGCGCTGTCCCCACAGTAGGAAGTATCCATCTTCGCCCCTCTTCCTTCCCGGGCTGCTTACACCGGCTCTGTGATTTGCCAGAGCCTCGTGACGTCACTCCCGTGCATGCGCACGGGAGGCGCCAATTGGGGCACGATGTCAATGAAGGAACGGCACAGAACAGCATGTCGGCACATGGAAGTACACTGCATATCTCCTAAACCGTGCAGAGAACCTACAGGTAAGCCTTATTATAGGCTTACATGTAGGTTATAATGGTTGTCATGAGTTGACAACCACTTTAAGAGCCAGGTAGCACAGTATTTTTGTTTTGTGTGAAGCTGAAACCCCCTGTGTTGGAAAGCCCTACACTGTAAAAACTTTGCTTTTTTGTTTCCTTTTAATAATGGACTACCAGGCCCTTAACTATATTTCCTGTATGCCGTGGACTCACAAACACATCTACCACAAGAGCTAAACACCTCCATATCACACTATGTAAAGGGGAAGAGGACAGTGAGAGGTGTTTTCTGTAGTCCTAACACACTACTTGTATAAGGTCCGGTTCACACATAGGCGACTTACTCTCCGAATTGTGTCGCCCCAAGTTGCTTGACATCAGAAATCCCATTGAAATGAATGGGAGCTGTCTTCATGTACACTACTGACGTCACTGCGACTTAAAAAAAAAGGTTCCTGTACTACTTCAAGGCGACTTCTATCCGACTTGTGCCCATAGAATTCAATGGAAGTCGCCTCCAAGTCGGATTCCCATCTATACTATATTGAAGCGAATTTACAGGAAAAAGAAAATAATTTACCAAGGTACTGCACTCCCCACAAATTACCCAGGCAACCCCCTCCCCTCCCTTCCCTGATTGGCCACAGGCAAACTCGCCTGGCATAGAGGTTGCTTTAATTTGCGTTGTAAGTCATCTTGAAGTTGCGTTCAAATCGCCTAGCAAAGTCGTGCCTGAAGTCGGCTTGCCCCTGTGTGAACTGGCTCTTAGGATGGCAACGCTTCTCGACCATATATACTGTACAGCGACTGAGTATTGTCAGTTGTCCCCCTTGGACATGAAATATGTTATTGTCAGGAGCTGAAGTATATATTACATTTTTGTTCTTGCATTTAGATACACTTTAGGACATTTAAAACCTCTGCGTATTTGTAACATACAGCAAACAAATTAAAACATCACATCTAGCCCAGAAGCAGTCTAGTAATTTGTTTTCCAAGAATTGTATATCAGATTGTGGGCCCATATTCCTCAAAGACATTGCTCGTAAAGTGATGTATTAACAGGGTAAGTAAATTATGGCGACTCTTCTCTTTCTAGGACACTTTACAAGCAGTGTTATCACAATAGAGATAATGGATGTTATTTATCAAAGGAGAGTAAGTACTCAACTGGGAACCGTCAGCCCCCATATATCAAACCTCCTTATTCATGTGTCCTCTTTCAATTATATCACCAAGTCCTTTACAATAAGACATAACATTTTTATATATAATATAAGAGACATAAGGGCATCCAGAAAATGTAATTTGTCCCAAAAAATAAAACAATAACAAATCAATCACCCAAAATGCCGTTGTATATAGTAATGCTAGGCACATCAATAAAAGTTCTATCATGTTCAATAAATTAGTTTGAAGGAAGACTGGAGTTAAAAAAACAGAACTCATTTATATGTAAGGGTGGTATTATTTCAGATGACCTTCACTTTGCTGACATTTTACCCCTGTGGGTGGGTGCAGCATGTAGTGTGAAGACAGTAACACACTCAGTCCAGATGTAGTTGAAAACTTGTATTGCAGTCAAAGTTCAACAGTTCACAACAAGGAAGGAGGCCCAATTAAGAAACACTCAAGGATAAAAGTAGCAAGTAGAGGCGCAGGTCTCAGCTGAGCTGACAGCACCTGTCTTGAGGGGCTGAATGTGGCCTGGCCGGTCTGAGCCCAAGTGGGGAGGTATCCAGGCGAGTGACAAGTGCCTATGCATTACCTCCTTGTCTGGAACCTTTTCCTGCTGCTAATACTGTCCCTTACAGACAGATGACCTGTCCCTACACTACCCACATGCTGGAATGCGCATTAAACCCAGGAGACAGGGTCTCAAATAGACTCTGCCACACCTTAGATGGCCACCGGAGTCACATGGGTGGCCAACATCCAACCAGATCAGTGACCCAGGAAGCTATAGAGGAGCCATGTTCCTCTTAAGCTTTTCTCCCTCTGCAATGCCTATGTGGCTGAGCGCCACCTGCAGTGGAGAAAGTTGTCTGCACCTGCCTACACCCCCACACTCCAACAGCACCTGAGTAGCAGGGACTCTTGAGCTTGTTTCACCATCTAGTGTCTTGCAGTTCTTAAGTCTGTAGTGCCTCCATCTATAGTGGTCTTGCAGATACAAGGACTCCCCATTCCTGGTCCCCAGGATAGATCACACTTACTTGACCTTGAAGGAAGTAGGTCCACACTTGAAGGTATTTTTCACTGCTTTACTTGAGCTTGGCAGGATAGAAGTACAAAGGAGGTCTAATACCCAAAACTTACATAGGGCTCCTACAGCATCTTGGTTAGCAGTCAGTGAATATATGCAGCATGCAGAGGCATCACAAAGAACTCTGTTGTACATCAGCCTCACAAAACAAGAGGTTGTGGTGTAACGCCTTATGTCCTGCTTCTTAAAGAGAAGGGCAATACCCTCTAGGCCTGGGCTTCAGCCCAGGGCTGGGGCCTAAAACCAGGCATAGAGCCTACATCACAACCACCATCTCCACAGAGGGAGGGCTAACAAAATACCCTTCCAAAACATTTTATCTTTGTTTTTTCAAAGCTAGGTCTGACTCATTGGTGACAAACTCACCAGATGTTGGCACCCATGCCACCAGACTCTAGAGCTTCCTCAACAGAGTAACTGGCAAGTGTTCCACCCTGTTTCAGAGATCTTCACTGCACGGCTCACCCTGACTTCCTGCAGCCTGAGTGAAGTGCCCCACTGTACACATGTGCCCCATTCATTGCCATTGATGAGCTGTACTCTGCTGGAACAGATAGAATGGTTTAAAGGGCAACTGTAATGCTTTAAAGAATTACAAATCTGGGCAATTTAGACTGAGTATACAATTAAAAAATGTATTAAAGAGGTTACACTCGGTGCATGTCAGATTAATCAGCAGTTCCAAAAACAGGCAGCTAAAGTTAGTGCGAAATCTGAACTTTTCCCCTTCCAATAGATTTTTTTATTGAAGTTTTTAGTAGGTTAAAGGATGTTAGAAGGAGCATTATGTTAATGGACTTCAGTGTAATAACCTTTGAGCATAATACATGAGAAAAGGAAAAGTTGATACAGAATACAATGAATAATATAAATTGGTAAACATTAGTACAATTGTACAATGAAACTGAACAATGTACTAAAAAGCGAGGACCATGCGCCAAAAGGCACGCAGAGGGTTGGTGTGGAAGTCGGGTCAGGCATACAGTACAAAGCAGATCTGGATTTTTTTTTCGCTTGAGATCGACCCACTCCTTCCTTTCTCTCAAGCTTCCATATTGGTCTTTGAAACGTCACAGTTAAAGAACAAAACGGAGGAGGAAAAGATGGAGCAATGCTTTATTTTTACTGGAGAAGTAAACAATTTCAAATCTCTTCAACTGCCTATATCTTTGGATCTATTGAGCATTTTAAATTGACGTCACTAAGATGACCTCTGCAGAGCATGAATTGCCTAAAACTGTTTACAAATAGCATTTTGGGATTTTAGGTTGTTCTGTTTAGTGAATAAATAATGTGCCATGTATTTCTGGGCCTATAGTAGGAAATAGAGCCAGTGCCAGGCAATATTCTGAACAACATCTTTATTCATGTGATTTGATTATTAGGCAATTCAATCTTTGGTCAGGAGTATGCAACATACAACATAGTGTATGGAGAGCAGCGGTCAGGAGAATGTAAGGTACAGCACAGCTCCAATGGTCAGGAGTATGTAATGCATGGCACAGCTGGCAGAATGCAGTCGTCAGTATGTAATGTATGGTACAGCTGGCAGAATGCAGTGGTCAGGAGTATGTAATACATGGTATAGCTGGCAGAATGCAGTTGTCAGGAGTATGTAATGCATGGTACAGCTGGCAGAATGCAGTGGTCAGGAATATATAATGCATGGTACAGCTGGCAGAATGCAGTCGTCAGGAGTATGTAATGCACAGTACAACTGTCAGAATGCAGCGGTCAGGAGTATATAATGCATGGCATAGCTGGCAGAATGCAATGGTCAGGAGTATGTAATGCACAGTACAGCTGACAGAATGCAGTGGTCAGGAGTATGTAATGCATAGTACAGCTGGCAGAATGTAATGGTCAGGAGTATGTAATGTACAGTACAGCTGGCAGAATGTGGCGGTCAGGTGTATGTAATGCATGGTACATATGGCAGAATGTAATGGTCAGGAGTATGTAATGCACAGTACAACTGACAGAATGTGATGGACAGGAGTATGTAATGCATGGTACACATGGCAGAATGTGGTGGTCAGGAGTCTGTAATGCACAGTACATGTGGCAGAATGCAGTGATTAGGAGTATGTAATGCACTGTATAGCTGGCAGAATGCAGTGGTCAGGAGTATGTAATACACAGTACAACTGGCAGAATGTGGTGGTCAGGAGTATGTAATGCACAGTGCAGCTGGCAGAATGTGGTGGTCAGAAGTATGTAATACACAGTACAGCTGGTATAATGTGGCAGTCAGGAGTATGTAATGCACGGTACAGCTGGCAAAATGTGGTGGTCAGGAGTATGTAATGCACAGTGCAGCTGGCAGAATGTGGTGGTCAGGAGTATGTAATGCACAGTGCAGCTGGCAGAATGTGGTGGTCAGGAGTGTGTAATGCACAATACATATGGCAGAATGTGGCGGTCAGGAATATGTAATGCACAGTACAGCTGACAGAATGTGGCGGTCAGGAGTATGTAATGCACAGTGCAGCTGGCAGAATGTGGTGGTCAGGAGTATGTATTGCACAGTACAGCTGGCAGAATAATGTGGTGGTCAGGAGTATGTAATGCACAGTGCAGCTGGCAGAATGTGGCGGTCAGGAGTATGTAATGCACAGTACATGTGGCAGAATGTAGCGGTCAGGAGTATGTAATGCACAGTACAGCTGGCAGAACATGGTGGTCAGGAGTATGTAATGCACAACATGTGGCAGAATGTGGAGGTCAGGAGTATGTAATGCACAGTACATGTGTCAGAATGTAGTGGCCAGGAGTATGTAATGCACAGTACAACTGGCAGAATGTGGTGGTCAGGAGTATTTAATGCACAGTACATGTGGCAGAATGTGGAGGTCAGGAGTATGTAATGTACAGTACAGCTGGCAAAATGTGGCGGTCAAGGGTATGTAATGCACAGTATATGTGGCAGAATGTGGCGGTCAGGAGTATGTAATGTACATTACAGCTGGCAAAATGTGGCGGTCAAGGGTATGTAATGCACAGTACATGTGTACAGCTGGCAGAATGTAGCGGTCAGGAGTATGTAATACACAGTACAACTGGCAGAATGTGGCGGTCAGGAGTATGTAATGCACAGTACAGCTGGCAAAATGTGGCGGTCAAGGGTATGTAATGCACAGTACATGTGGCAGAATGTGGCGGTCAGGAGTATGTAATGTACATTACAGCTGGCAAAATGTGGCGATCAAGGGTATATAATGCACAGTACATGTGGCAGAATGTGGTGGTTAGGAGTATGTAATGCACAGTACATGTGGCAGAATGTGGAGGTCAGGAGTATGTAATGCGCAGTACAGCTGGCAGAATGTAGCGGTCAGGAGTATGTAATGCACAGTACAGCTGGCAGAATGTGGCGGTCAGGAGTATGTAATGCACGGTACAGCTGGCAGAATGTTACCTTACACTGGTGGTCAGTGGGGGTGCACCTTTTTTTAGTGGTCACAGGCAAAGTGCCCCCATTAATTGTTGGGCCTCCAGTCATTGGTAGTTGGCAAAAAAAATGCCCTGTCCATTAGTGTTTAGCAGCAAAGTATCCCTGTTTGTTGGTGGTCAGCAGCAAGTCATTCCATACTCTGTGGTCATTGTCCCCTTACTCTGCAGTAAGCACCCCCTTGCTCTGTGGTCACTGCCCCCTTGGTTCATTGGTGGTTAGTGGAAACCCAGAACTAGAAATCATTGGTGTTTTAAAAATGCTGTATGCCTGCAAGCAACACTAAGGTAAGCACATACTGAACACTGCCCCTTGGTTCTTTTGTAAATTCCATAATGCCAAAACTTTGCAGGGCACCATAAGTATAAGTTGGGAAATCAAATCACTGTACACAGGGCAGCCTGCAATAACTTTATTGCTACTTTGTCCAAGAACAGAGGTATCGTTGGACCCAGAGCACTGGGCAGGAAACCCACAGGCCCAGGTTGCCTGTGATAGCTACATTGTAATAGTTTTGTTACTTTGTGATCAGATGCAGCTTTAGATACATATAATAGGGTTCTCATGAGATCCACTAGTGCATCCTGTAGCTGGTAATTTATCCTGCATCGGCGCACACAGCGGGAGAGGTAAGCATTCCTTGATTTTTTTTTCTTTTTTGCAGGTACAGCCTTTTAAAAGAATGTCTGACCTTGGCAACGTTTGACAAAGCTCCTTTAATAGTCACTCCATAGAAACTCACTGTTGCTGTCTGACCCCTCCGGCCTCTTTCAGCAACTTCCTGTCTACATGCACTGGCTCCAGCATTAGCTACTGTGGACTGGATTTCTTATAGTGACAACTGTGGAACATGACTGCACAATGTGTGTCAGTACAGCTGACCAGGTGACTAAGTAGGAGCACAACCAGGGCTGGATCTAGCCTGTCTGATGTGGGGGTGCAACAAAAAATGTCAGAGAACAGAGAATGTGAGGTCAACAGGAAGGTGTATCAAAGGAAGTAGGGCAGTGTACAGGGGGTCAGCAGTTTGCAAGGCAACATATAGAGGCCATTAGTAACTCGAACAGTGTACAGGGGGTTATCAGAGCAGTATACAGGGGTTAGCAGGGCAGAGGACAAGGGGCAGCAGGGCAGTGTTCAGTGTGTCAGCAGGGCATTATACGGGGAGTCAGCAGGGCAGAGGATGAGAGATCAACAGGGGAATGTACAAGAAACAACAGGGCAGAGGATAGGGCTCAGCAGGGCAGAGCACAGAGCTAAACAGGGCAGGTGATCGGAGTCAGCAGGGTGGAGAACAAGGGTTATCAGGGCAGAGGACAGGGGGCAGCAGAGTAATGTTCAGTTGTATCAGCAGGGCATTATACGGGGAGTCAGCATGGTAGAGGACGGGAGGTCAGCCGGGGAGTGCATAAAAATTAGCAGGGCAGAGGATAGGGGTCACCAAGGCAGTTTACAAGGGTCAGCAAGACAGGGTACAAGGGGTTAGCAGGGGAGAGGACAGGGGTCAGCAGAGAAAAGGACAGGGTTACTGTTGGCAGGGCACTCAGTAGAGCTCCTCTTTCCATACCCGCACTGCACACAGCCTGAGCACTCAGCAGATCTCCTCCTCTTCACACAGGACATAGCTGAGATTGGATTCCCTTACAGACACGGGCTCCTTTCATTCTAATCTGGGAATTTCACAGGTCAGAACTGTGACATAGCAGCCAGCTACACACTGTGCAGATTGAGGCTGTGTCTGTAAAGGAATCCAAACTCAGCTATGTGCTATGTTGTGTGGGGAGGAGGAGGTCTATTGAGTGCCCTGTGTTTAGTGCAGGTAGTGGGACAAGGTAGCCTAGCGCCCACTCCAAATATGACAAACTGCGACCTACCCCCCTCCCCGAGACATGATTTGAGCTTCATATCTCAGGATAAATCCCTCCCCCTCAAAAAAAAAAAAGCAGCACTGACCAGCATGCTCACCCCTAAACAAAAATGCAAAAATTCCCCTCTTCCCTGTTCAAATCCCCCTCTCAGCAAAATCTTTGCCCCCCAATCCCACCTCCTAACACAAATCTTCCCCACCTAAAATATCATCCATCCTAGCACAAATCCTTTCCCCCAAATCCCCCCTTTAAGAATAATTCCTCACCCCCAAAGCCCGCTCCCAGCAAAATCCCTCTTAATCCCCACTCCTAACCCAAATTCCCCCTATTAGCCCAAATCCAAGTGAGATGTGGACAGCCTGTGAAAGAGAGCTTAACCCTGCACACTGGAAATTGCACACACCTAAACCCTGAATTCTGTGTGTAGCTCAGTTCTCGACCATGAACTCTGTACACAGCGCACCCTGAACTCTGCACTCTGTATGTAACACACCCCTGAACTCTGCACTCTGTATGTAACACACCCCTGAACTCTGCACTCTGTGCATAGGGCACGCCTAATTGCCATACGTAGTGCACTCCTGGTATTTATTGCTCCTTTAAGGTCCTCCCACTGTTTGCACACACAATGCAATCTGACCACACCCACCGCTCAATGCAGTTCTGCAGGGGAGGGTGTGGTTGAGTTCCTGCACCTATTCTCTGGGGGAAAAAAGCCCTGGATACATTTATATAGTTTGTAGCTTCAAAGGCAACCATAATGCTGATGCGGCCCACAATCATATTGAGTTTGACACCCCTGCATTAGAAGAAAATAAAATTGAACCATCTGAATTGGTGATAAAATATCAATTATAAAATTGTTTTTATCATGCAGAAAAGCAACGATTCAACATTTATTTTTGTGAAATTAAAATTTTGACATTAAAAAGTAATAAAATATAGAAACAATGATAAGATTATCTACAACATGAACACACATACACAGGCGGTACACGCACACACCTTTAAAAAGCCTTCAGATCCTCTTTAAAATGTAACCTCATCAGGGTGCTCTGCTTAAAACATTGTATATTCATTCCAATTCCGGTTTGTTCTTAGTTTTTCTCCTACACAAAAGGCAATTATGCATTGTACACCCACACAAACCCATTTAAGCAAGAAACGGCACTTTATGCACTAATACTTAAAAGAATGGCTCTGCGGGTGATCCGGTTTCATTAGCCAACACTGTAGATTTTCGGCTAATACGTATGTGTCTAACGCTACCGAACAATTCCTGTGTCAGGTGCTTTACCGCTTGTTTACTAAAACCCTCACGTAGCTAGATATTTCCGTAATTATCATTATTTTGTCATCTGCAGACACGCTGCCCAATGTGCAGGTAAAGGGGGAGTCCTTTCATTTTGCCTATTTCCATTTCCTGCAGTCGTCATTGGTTTATATTTTGTAAAGAGCTTAAGAGATTTGGATGACGAGTTTCACGCGGTTTTTAAAAGCGCGTTTTGCCACGATTTCCTCGCAATTCTGTTGCGCGACAACTGTGGCAAAATTGCACTGTGTTTGGGGTGCCATTACAGCGGCGCCTGGACCCGGATAGGGCCAAAGAGGTGGCTTTGGTGAGGATGGCGCTGGATCCCTGGACAGGTAAGCTTCCTATTATTGAAAGTGGGAAGCTACAGTATTTGTAGATGCTCACTTTTAAGTTTATATCATGGCACCCAAATGTGTGTCACCCTTTTCACATGGGCAGCAAGCTCTACCACTCCTCTGAAAAGTGATCTGTAGCGGGACATTTTTTCAGGAGCAGTTAGACCTAGTTTATGATACTGCAACCTCCTGCATGCCTGTTTTTTGATCCCCAGGGAGATTTCTTTCTATCTCAATGGGAATTTTTAATTGAACTACCATCACGCAACTATCATAGACACGTTCGGCATGCAGCTGCAATATGGTCCCATTGACATTGAGTTCAATGGGAGAATTTGACACGCTAAGCTAAAATTGCTGCAACACGAAGCATCTTGGGTGTAATAATGTAGGTGATACTGCAACCTCCTGCATTCCTGTTTTCGATCCCCAGGAAGACTTCTTTCTATCTCAATGTGAATTTTCCATTGAACTACCATCATGCAACCACCATAGGCACATTCGGCACGCAGTTGCAATATGGCCCCATTCAATTTAATGGGTGAATTTCACATGCTGAGCTAAAATTGCTGCACTATGAAGCCTCATGGGTGTAGCAATGTAGGCGATACTGCAACCTCCTACATGCCTATTTTTGATCCCCCGGGGAGATATCTTTCTATCTCAATGGGAATTTTCCACTGAACTACCATCATGCAGCCATCATAGGCACATTCAGCATGCAGTTGCAATAGGGCCCCATTGAGTTCAATGGGCAAATTTGACACGCAGAGCTAAAATTGCTGCACCATGCAGCATCATGGGTGTAGCAATGTAGGCTATACTGCAACCTCCTGCATGCCTGTTTTTAAATCCCCAGGTAGATTTATTTCTATCTCAATGGGAATATTCTATTGACCTACCATCATGCACCACAATAGGCATGTTAGGCAGGCATGCAGTTGCAATATGGCCCCATTGAGTTCAAGGGGTGAATTTGAAATGCTGAGCTAATATTGCTGCACCACGGGTGTAGCAATGTAAAAAGGCCTGATCAGCCACCAGGTCACTCTGTAGGTGGGTGGATGAGGGTTGGTAATAACACGGATCTATCGCCTGCTTTTATTGCGCCCCCCCCTCTCCCACTGTCCTTATGCACTTAGCTGAACAGTGACATTATAGTGGCTCCTATGGGTTTAAAGCCTGTTACGATCTATGAATGGAGGACAGGCAAATGATTGATAGTTCCGCCCCTTCATTAATAGATCATGTTTCATTCATAGAAGCTGTAGCACAGCCTCTATGAATGGCACATCTGGGCAGAGAGGATGGACATACCTGGGATCTCTTAATTAGAGCCTGTGACAGCCCATTAGTTGTATTACCAGAAGATGACAGTGGTGGAGGCAAGAGGAAGATTTTCACTAACAAAAGAGGAATCTAGACAGAGACTTAGTGAAGAATAAGGGATTGAAAAAAAGTATTAAGCCTCCGTTCACATTGGAGCGACTATTGCCGCAATGTCGCTTTTCAAATCGGTGCGATGCCAACCTTTCAAGGCTGCACTGATTTGAAAAAGCAGTACATGTACCAATTTTGGCAATTTCGGGTGCGACTTACATAGACATCTGTGAATGAAGCCGCACAGAAGTCACACTGAGATGTGGCTTTGAAATTGTCCAATTTCAGATGAAGTCGCACAATATGAAAGCCACAGTCAATGTGAATGGGGACTAAAAGAGCAGGGATGGAGGGGAAGGGGAATGGGAAAAGTTGGGGGAAACAGTCCTTGATTTTCTAGCTGCCAGAAAAGGAATTTTTTTCTAGAGCCTTGTACATGCGATGCGATTGTTGTACAACCGCTCATCCAACTTTTGTCAAAATCCGCTATATGTGATTTTGTCTAGCGCACTGACGGTAGTCAAATTATTGTTCGACAAAGCCGAATGTAGAGACATGTTAGGAGCGTATAACGAGGAAGTTCAGGTGAATGTGAATTGTGAATTACGGATGCAGGTTACTCGACCAAACACTTCCTGGGTTCCAAGCATGCGTGTTTGTACTTACAATTTTTGTTTGGCCAACTTCTGTACACACAAGTCGAAAATTGGACGAAGCCTAGTCGGGTGACAAAAGTATTCTAGTCTTCACAACTTCTGTTGGACGATAATTGAAAATGGTGCGTATAATCGGTCGGATTATCGCACAGGCTGTTGTATGACTTTTTTCCGCCAAAAATTGTTCAGAGAATTCTCCTTTGCAGTAAGGCTACACCCACCATGCCCTAGCGGTGGGTTGTCCTTTGGCATCCTGACATTCATTTCAGAGCAATGAACCCTGCATGAGTCCTAATAATGTAAGGATCTTAGAACACTGGAGCATGGAGGATAAGAAGGGGACCAATATAGCAGTGGAGGAGCAGAGGATTTCGCAAGAAAATGTACTTTTCTACGCTACCTGGACCGAAATGAACACCGACGCTGCAAGGGAGAATTTTCAAGCTTCCTAGAATTGGGCTTTAAAGACATGATACTATTCTATGAAGGTGAAGATAAATTAAATAGACTCACACGGGTCCCATAAATGCCTTCCATGAAGACGATTTATCCATAAACTAGTCATAAGTATTAGTGCTAGTTCACGCCAGCGTGGCTTCAATGTTGCGCGACTTTGAAGCCGACATCCCTGGCGAGTTCATCGTAGCTTGCATACGTCTTCTTTAACAGAAGCCAATTCAAGCTGTGTTGAGGTCGTTCCAAAGTAGTGTAGGAACATTTTTCTGAGTCAAAGTCGCAGCGTCTTGAGTCACACCAAATAGAATGGTTCCATTGCCATTAATGGGGCACGACTTGTCATGTGACGAGTCGCGGCAGTGTGAACCTCTACCAACCTCATTTATATGGCAAAGTTCCTCTACCCAAGCAGTCATGGGGGATGTCTATCCTAACTCCTAAGTGCTCTCCTCAACTGAACTGATTTCTGATCTCTGATAAACCCTGCTGATAGCTCCAGTTTTGGTACAAAATCAGCCTACGGGTGATACTGTCCCTCCAAACTCTTCATGTAGGTCTTCTACACAGGTCTCTTATTCCAAGCCTGTCCAGTGGGCTGGCAAGTGTCTACTGCTGTAGATAGCTAGAAAAGGTAACAATGACCCAATATCCATGGGCAACTAAACACAACCAAAGGATAATAAACCAATGCAGATATAAAACAATATTGCACTTTAAAGGCAAAGACGTTTCAGCTCAGGCCTGGAACGGGGCGGAAATTAGACGTCATTTTGGTGACTTATCATCTGCACCGCAAACAATGAGAAGAGATGAGGAAGGAGATAATAACTACAAATTTGAAATAAAGGCTCCATTCAGGGACGTGATTAATGACTGAAACAAGAGGAGACACTGTATAATTACCGGAGAAGCATGACAGGCCAAGCAGACAGAGGTATGAAAAAAAAAAGCATATCACATCACATGTTCCACTTGTGCAGGAGATGCTCCATGACTCTGAAGCTGGGCTCACTCTCTGTTTAAAAGGAGGACAATTAAGAACTCAGCTACACCACTAATTATTTGTTTCACGATGGCAAGGGGATCTGTTCATTTTACACAAGTCATCAGAGCTCATTAATTAAACTGAAAGTTCCTACTTTCCTTCCTTAATGTACTGGAACTTTCATGTTTACTTCAGTTGCATAGTTGTGAAAAGCCATATGCCAGAAAATAGAGTCTCATTAATCAAAGAGATAGCAACAATTCTGAAATTTTGATTTTAGGTGTTTAAAAAAATAAAAAATAAAATACTGGGCTATTCTGACAGCCGAGGTTCTAATGTTTCTGCTTAGATCTTGCTGCTCCCTCTGGCTTCTAGGAATGCTCCCTCTGGATTCTAGGAATCCTTACAAGTATGTGCGATTTGTTTCGTTTTTCAGAGATTCAGATGCTTCCTTTTCTGAATGAGCACAGTGCGTGATTGATACAGATGAACTGTGTTTACTAGGCTTCAGTTTGTGAATGAACAGGAAGCTGCTCAGTACAGAACATTCCCATTCATTCACTGTCCAGTGCAGCTGAGGCTGCAGAGAAAGGGACTGGGGAATCTCTGTCCTCAGCCCCTTTCTCTGTTGCAATAGTGAGACATCGGGGTCTGTTTAGACCCCTGATATTTCACCAAAGCCCCCATTGAGGTTCCTAAAAGAATTATAAATAAAAAAACCAACTGACACCAATCTCTGCCCTACTGACATGGTCCATATTTTAATAAAAATGTTGGTGTAGTGGATAGCACTTTCACCTAGCAGCAAAAGGGTCACTGGTTCGAATCCCAACCACGACACTACCTGCCTGGAGTTTGCATGTTCTCCCTGTGCCTGCGTGGGTTTCCTTCGAGTGCTCCGGTTTCCTCCCACACTCCAAAGACTTGCTGGTAGGTTAATTGGATCCTGTCTAAATTGTCCCTAGTACGTGTATGTATGAATATGATTTAGGCTCCATGCACACTGAAGCTGATTAATGACCATTTATGGTCGTTTGGGCGTTTTTTCTTAACAGCCCATAAGCGCCCCTTTATGTTATCCTATGTGTCCATGCACACAGTGGCGTTTATGGGCTGTTATCTGAATTGGCTTTCAGGAGTCGTTCTTCTGACCACAAAAAACGCTGGATGACAAAAAATGCTCATAAACGCTGCTAAACGGCCGTTTATGGGCGTCCAGCGCTTTTTGTAGTCAATGGATGCTAATGAAGTAAAAAAAATGAAAGCTCAAAATGCTGATGCCGATAAAGGCGCAAAATCATGCATAAACGCTGCTTACAAAACGCTGCTAAAACCACGTTTTCTAAGCAGCGTCTCCTGCCACATAATCCAACGCCCAGAGAGCATCCAGTGTGCATGGAGCCTTAGAGACCTTAGACCTTGAGTGTACTGATGTGAATGTACAATGTATAAGTAAAGCACTGCGTAAATTGACGGTGCTATATAAGTACCTGGAATAAATAAAATAAAATAAATGTTTGTTTACATATATAAGTGTGCGTCTATATACACACACGTACAATATATACAGGTGCATCTCATAAAATTAGAATATCAAAAAGTTAATTTATTTCAGTAATTCAATTCGATAAGTTAATGCATTGCGTTACACACAAAGTGATCATTAAACCAGGTATTGGTGCTTTTGGTAGTGTGGGCAGTGCCAAGTCCTGCTGGAAAATAAAATCTGCATCTCCATAAAGCTGGTCAGCAGAGGGAAACATGAAGTTCTCTAGAATTCCCTGGTAGAGAGCTGTGCTGACTTTGGACTTGATAAAACACAGTGGACCCACACCAGCAGATGACATGGCTCCCCAAGCATCACTGACTGTGCAAAGCTTTAACCATCTCTTAACCACTTCCCTACCGCCGTATGCAGAATGACGGCTGGGAAGTGGTTGAGTTATCCTGACTGGGCGTCATATGACGTCCATCAGTATAACATGCCGGGTGGCGCCTAGGGGGGCACGCATCGCCACGATCTAGGTAATGGGCTTCTGTCAGAAGCCTTTTACCATGTGATCAGCCGTGACGAACCCCATTAGGGAAAACGCGTGTAATTACGGTCGATTTGAATTTTGAATGATCATGACTCGGGTACAAATAACCGTCACGTGGAAATTTTTCATAATGCACACACACATATACGAGATTTTCTTTATCCTGATTTACCTATACTTTTATAAAAACTATGTGTAATATAGACCTAAAAATTGACTTTATCTAAAGTCGTGATCAGCGTCTACCTACGCAATCGGAGCAACTACTAAAATATGTATAAAATTTTGTACTTACTTTTTTTAGGCACTCCTAAAGAAGATTATTTTGATTCACTTTGACTCTATTTATATTTTTGAAAGGATTTTCAAACCACTTTTCTTCTCAAACTTCAGAAAACAAATGAACAGTGTTTGTCTCTAACACTCTTATTTATGATTGATGAATCAAACAAGTCCGTGCAAAGCTTTGGTACAAGTCTGGACAAGTGTTATTCACTGTGCGTACGCGTGCGATGCGTTGCTGCTGGTGTGAAAACTTGTAAAAACTTGCACCTGAACGTAGCACACCACAAAGCAGATAGGTACTTAACAATTTTCTGAAATATAATTAATATATATAAGTAATTGCTATGTCTGTGTTCTGTGCTAGGTGTAATAAGACATTTAGGGAACACCTAAATGTTTATAATGACCTGTCTACATCTCGTGCACCCCCAATTTTTTTTCTCGCTGACATGGACCCACTGCAGGTCAAAATCAAAACCTGGGGGTCCTGGAGGTCCATATAGACCTCTTTGGGAATCTATGTTTTAAATGGTCCTTCTTTACATCTTTCTCTTTACAACATAGGCAGCTTAAGAACATCTTCTTCCACTAACTGTACTTATACAATGAAACATTTTACCAAGTGTGCGACTAAAAATATTGCCTATTTGTTGACTTGCCCATGCGGGAAACAATATGTAGGAAGGACTATTAGATCATTCTCAGTGAGAGTCAATGAGCACATTGCTGATATTAACCACTTCCCGCCAGGAGGACGTCCATGGACGTCCTAGGTTTTGAGTGGAGATATCTGAATGGTGCCAGCAGCTATATACACCATTCAGATATCGTTTTTTTGGCCGGTGATTCCCTGCACCATAAGAATGATCATAGCAGCAGTTTAGCCTCTTGATTGTTCTTATAGGCAATGGGAGGGGACATCCCCCCTTCCACCGCCATTCGGTGCTTCTCCCGGGCCGCCCGTACGATCGGCAACCTGGAAACGGAATCCGTCACCACCGGAAGTTGATCAGAGAGGTGACTGGTGACCAGATGGTCACCAGTCATCTCTATGATCCTCGGAGGCCCGGGCGCAATGTTATGATGTCCCGTCCGGGCTGGCTTTAGTAGACCCCACATCTCTTCATAAAGAGGACCTGTCGCGCACCATTCATATTACAAGGGATGTTTACATTTCTTATAATAGGAATAAAAGTGATCAAAAAAAAATTAAAGAGACAGTGTAAAAATAAAAAATAAAAGTAAAATAAATAATAATAATAATAAAAAAAAATAAAGTGCCCCCATCTAAGCCCCGCCCACATATGTAACTGATGTTCAAACCACACATGTGAGGTATCCCCCTGTGCGTTAGAGTGAAAGCAACAATTCTAGCAGTAGACTTCCTCTGTAACTCTAAATATGTAACCTGTAAAAAAAAGGCTAACTTTACTGTTTTGTATTTTTTTAATTCACTAAACTGTTTCTTTTACAAAAAAAAAGTGATTGAAAAATTCCTGCGCAAATATCGTGTGGTATAAAAAGTTGTAATGATCGTCATTTTATTCCCTAGAGTCTCTGCTAAAAAAACATATATAATGATTGGGGGTTCTGAGTAATTTTCTGGTAAAAAAAAATGATGATTTTCACATGTAGGAGAGGGGTGCCAGAAATGGCCCAGTAAGGGAGGGGTTAAAAATGGTCTGACTAATCATAGCGTTCAAAAACATTACTTGCGGGACCACAATAGAGACCTGAGTGGTACTCAGTTTTCCATTATAGACAAATATGTTCCCCCATGGTGAGGTGGTTCTAATAGACGTGGGGTTTCGGACTAGAAACTTTATGGATATATGAATTAAAGTCCTACTTCCCTCGTGGCATGAATGTGGAGTGGGACATTATTACTTTCATTAACCTCCCTGGCGGTAATCCCAAGTGTGGCTCGGGGTGGAATTTCAGTACCATTAGCGGTAACCCCGAGCCGCACTCGGAATCGCATCGCTGGATCCAAGGCAGCGTTACTCACCTTGCCCCCTAGAGCCAGCGATTTCCCCTGCTGTGTCTGCGGGCTGTGTCCTCCGCTCCGATGCCTCTGTGTGCCGGGCTCCGTTCCCTGCGAGCATTGCGTCGCACAGGGATGGAGACCGGCGGGAAATTCAAAAAGTGAAACACGCATAACACATACAGTACACTGTAATCTGTAAGATTACATTACTGTATGAAATCATTTCACATCCCCTTTGTCCCTAGTGGTTTGCCCAGTGCCCTGCATGCACTTTTATATTATATATGCCATTCTTTCTGCCTGGAAACTTGAGAATGTCCATGGCAACCAAAAAGCATCCCTTTATGTCAAAAGCGTTTTTTGATCAGCTAGAAAACACCGATAGTAAATAAGAATCATTTGCAGAATTGAGTGATACTGATTTTTGGGGAAATTTATCATCAGAAACTGAAAGTGACGACAGCGACAATTCGGCAACTGAGCAAATTTCAGTGTTTTGATTTGATTTCATTATTGAATAAATTTTATTACTATTACGTTATTATTTTTGATAATTATTTATAGTTATTTATTATATTATAATTTATGATTTCATGTTTCAAACTTTATCATACCCGGGATGTCTACTAGACTCTTGTTTGGACAGATTTAAGTGAGTTATTGCTAAGAATTACAGGCCTACAATATAAAACACCAAATTTCCATGCAAAATAATCATACCGCTTTCAGCACCAAAAATCTGACATAATCATCCCGCCAGGGAGGTTAATAGAGCATAGGTCCGCCATATCTCATATATTAAAATCGATGGGTTGTTGTAATATTACTTCTAATTCCAGAGGGTTTTAATATTATTACATCAATATAGGTATTTGTGTTGTATTTTATATCTATATCGTTTTATTATAGTTAGCATTTGATTATTGTTGTGGTTCCCTCCACGAGTAGTATCATGGTAATTGTTATTTATTTTAAATGTATAATATATTTTTAATTACCATTTCTCCCCTGGGTTAGTTTACCCTTACTAGTATATGATAGATGGATGTTTGATTGGTTTTGTGTAGGAATACAGAAGCCGGATGTGAACCAAAGAGAAATGAGGCTTGAGGTGCAAAGCTTAAACCGTCCGTGAATGGTGATGTAATGTGCCAGTTTTGGGTTAAAGGTCGGTTGTTGACGCATGCGCTGCTTTTCCAGCGACCTGTGCACAGTAATGTAATTGGGATGACACCTGCGCAGTTGCCCAGGCGGGAACAAGGCATGATACGCACGCTTCAACGCCATGTTAGTTGAGGCATCAAAGCCGATCGTGAAAAAAAGTGGGTCACACCGTTAGGTAATCTGCATAACTGTATTGAAATGTTTTATATATATATATATAAATACAGTATATACGCAATGACCAGTATGGACGCATACCCCAGATTATGTCTTAGCAGATGAAATGCGTCGGGTTATCTTAGTCTTATCCAGGCCATTGCGTGCTACATGTATATTCATGGATGGGTATTGTGACAGACATTTTAACTTGATGTAAGTGTTCTACCTTTTTAAATAAACCATACTGTTGCGGTTTTACACTATGTGGAGGTTTTTTTGTGTCTTTATGGTCCACATGGTACAACTAAGTGAATGGTGATCCTGCCATAAGGCTAAGATGCAAGACTCCCAAAAAAAGTTCAGGAGCTGCTATTGTGCGACATGCTTCACGCGATGTGGGTTGTCTCGACTGCAGCGCAATTTATCGTGCAACAATTGCGGCAGAACTGCACTGCAATTTTAGATGGAATGGCATCTCAAATGTGTGTTCTGCGATTTGTCATTCACACCTCATCGCTTTGAAATCGCGGGCAGAATTGCAGCAAATCTGCCCGCGCTTCAATACATTGAGGTGTGAAGCCTTAGTATGGGTGGAACATGTAACATTTTCCAAAGGTGAACTTATATTTTGCAGGTTTGGGAAATCAAGTGATTCTAATTAGATTGCCTTGTTGCTAGAGAACGCCAACTATTAAAAAGTGCCTGCAAAAAAAGCTGGAGGATTTCAGCAGCAATGAGATGCAAAATATTTCTATTTTAAAGCGGTACTGAAGGCAAAAAAGTAAAAAAAATAAACACAGGCGGGCTTTTTATTGCAGAAGCGGCACGCAATGTCTTTTCTGCAAAAAATACACTTACTTGCCTGTTTGCAATTCCCTCTAGGATTTATATTGAGCTGCGCATGCGTGGGGACGGTATCATTCTGCACCGGCTAATCAATGCGGCCAAAAAAGGGCTCCAGGAATAAGTTAGGAAGAAGATGCCAGTGATGGTGAGGTACCTTGTAGGCATCATCAGACCATTGCAGCATAGGTGAGTATTTGTGCTTTACATTCACATTGTACAGTACTGTGTCCATAGTTATATTAATATTATAGTTATTGCTGGAATTATACTTTTTGTTAGTTACCTTGTGCTGCCCAATGCCCATCCTTCCTTATTCTACAGGAACACAAAGAACAAATCACAAGTACAATAAACAGGTAAGAAAAAAACTGTAAGAAAAAGCTGACGTGATGAGAAACATGTCTCCAGAGACAGAATTAATATGCAAATGATACAAGAAAAATGTCAGCAGAGACTGAATTACTATAGTAGTGACATGTCCGCAGAGACACAGAACAGTACTGATGCAGCCAGAAAGAGACTTATCATACCTCCCAACATCAGCCCCCCCCCCCCAGTTTCATGAACACAAAAAAAGTATTTTTAACCTCTGTATTTCCTAAAGACCTCTATCACATGAGCAGCAAATGGGCAGTAAAAAGAGGTGGCTGAGTCAGTTTTACCACCCCCAATCACCCACCTGAAATATAACATGGTTCTAGAAGGGACAACTGTTAGCATGCTTTGGTTCACAGCCTTGGTATGTTTAACTTGGCATGCTATGTTTGACAGGCCACACTGCCTGTCAGACTCATCCATTGAACTCAATAGGACCTCCTCGCAGCTGCAAGCCAAATGTTTCACAATGATTATATACAACATCCCTGTTGTATTAAAAAACAGCCAAAAAAAGTATGCATTCAGGCAGCGACAGGATGTCCTCCTGGAATGCCTGGAAGTCACTGCTCGCCCACCCTCTGAAAAGTGTTCAATTTTCAGACGGCTGTAGGAACTGGCTTTATAAGATAAAAAATGCAGTGATATAGAGGTTGGATAACAGGTTCAGTGCAGAATAACACTTTTGGCAGTAAAATAGTACATTTTGTATAGAGATGTATACATCACCCCAAAAAGAGGGACAACTGAAGATGAACAAGGGACAGAGGGATTTGGTCTCAAAAGAAGGACAATCCCCCCAAACGAGGGACAGTTGAGAGCTATGCTTTAGTGTAGGCTTTTATGGAATTCTCAATCTTGTTTTCTGTTTAAACTTGTCTAGTCCTGTAATAGTAACTTATATCTGGCTAGAATCAAGAAAACTAACAGAGCGGATGTACTTCAGGAACCCTAATGTACCTACCCATACCTGGGAATCATAGGGTGCCTGCCCATACCTGGGAACCATTGAGTACCTATCCATAGCTGGGAACCTTAGAGCATCTGTCCATACCTGGAAGCCATAGAGTACCTGTCCATGCCTGGGAACCATATGATACCTACCCATGCCTGGGAGCCATAGAGTACCTGTCCATACCTGGGAACCATATGATACCTACCCATACCTGGGAAGTATAGGACACCTACCAATATCTGGGAACCATAAAGTACCTGCCCATGCCTGGGAGCCATAGGGTACCTGCTCATACCTGGGAACCGCAGAATTCTTGCCCATACCTGGGAACCATAGAATACCTGCCCATACCTGGGAACCATAGAGTACCTGTCCATAACTGGGAACCGTAGGGTACCTACCCATACCTGGGAACTATAGGGCACCTACCCATACCTGGGGACCATAGAGCACCTGCCCATACCTGGAAACCATAGAGTACCTGCTCGTGCCTGGGAACCACAGGATACCTGTTCATACCTGGGAACCACAGGGTACCTGCCCATATCTGGGAACCACAGGGTACCTGCCCATACCTGGGTACCAAAGAGTACCTGTCCATACCTGGGAACCATATAGTACCTATCCATACCTGGGAACCATATGATACCTAGCCATACCTTGGAGCCGTAGGGTACCTAGCCTACATGGGAACCATAAGGTACCTGTCCATACCTGGGAACCATAGGGTACCTACCTACTCATACCTGGGAACCATAGGGTACCTGCCCATACCTGGGAACCATAGGGTAACTACCCATAATTGTGAACCATAGGTTACCTGTCCATACCTGGCAACCATAGAGAACGCACACACAAGGACCACGCTACTGCGCATGTGCGGCTGATCGCAGCCATAGTGATTCCTGGCAGACGGCCATTATATGACGGATTTTAATTTTTAACATGTGATTGAATCTTTTAATTGAATAAATGCCTTGTATTTTACAGTATCACGCTATGGGAGTTTTTTTTTTATATCCTTACATGATCTACTGTGAATTATCGGATTTGGTGGTTATTGGAGCCCACATTGGTCTAAGAGGGATGGATGAGTGAACCAGGCTGACCTATCCTTTACTGCATATTCATGGACAGTGATTATTGTTTGATAAGAAGGATTTTGATTGACTCCCTTTGAAAAAAATCTCTCATCAGCATTATATCATCACTCTATGGACATTGATTGTTGTTGGAGTCCAAATAGCGCTGCATATTTAATCTTGGATTTTTTATGTGTTGTGTATGAACATTATGCATAGCTGCTATTAACCTTTTATTAAAAAGTACTAGTTGCGCAGATTCTCTTAGATTTTAAATCATAGAGTACCTGCCCATACCTGGGAAACCCCAATGCTTTTTGTATGGGGGCATCAATATTCTTTACTTTAAGAGCTCACTAAATGTTTTTGCATGCCCAAAAATTACATTGTAGAAGCAGCATTGATTTTACCACTCAGCAGTTCCTCCTACTACAGGCTGCCTGCAGAAAACCCCAGAAGGGGGCGGAGACAAGACCAGTCACCTTACACAAGGATGGAAAGCAGCAGTGACCAGTCTTTATTACAGGAAGCTCCTACACAGAGGAAGAAATACCCACAGGACAACAAGATTCAAGTAAGACAGCACATGCTTCTTGTATTTGGAGCATAAAGATATTGTTTAGTGTCACTTTAACCCAAAGTTTAGCTGTAAAAATGCGTTTAAATATTTTTAAAAAATAAATACTAAAAACTGTTAAATATGGCTTTTTATACAAGTTTAATTTTAAAAAGAAGTCACCAAACAACCCATTTGCTTGGCTCTGCCACTCAAAGCAATTCCTGAATTTCTTCAGCCGTCGTGCATGGCTTGAGACAAATTTACTTTAAAAAGTCAATTAGGTGATTTTTGCAATCGGCTTGTCCACATCTAACATTTTCACCACAAATAACCTGGCAGGAGCTGAGAGGTGACAGAAATATATATTTATACCATGGCGTTTAATAGAGTTCCCTTCCATCAATGACTTTATAATAGTGCATGGTGATATTTTGTGTAAAAACGAAAAGCAATTTGCATAATAGTCTACTTTTCTATGTAAGATCAAAGGAATTAAGTATGTGGGGCCTGGAATGACAAAACTTGTGCTCTTCACATAATTGCTTTAAGTAGGAAAATTTCAAGCGTGGAATGAAAAATACATATCAAAGAAACAGTTTAAAGGGTTTCATGTATTTTATCTGACAGCGGAGCTTGTTATCCTTTACAGAATTGGTAAAATAGAGTGAATCGTGAGGCTTTCTACTGACTAAAGGGCCTTCTACAAATCTTAAATTGCTCTCCTAGAAGCACCAGCTGTGATTCATTTTTCATGACCCTTCTACAGAATTACGCTTCTAGCGTGTTTATTTTTATGTGATTGCCCAAGGCTACGCCCCTTTAGTTTACACATTTTTATGGAATAATGTTCTCCTTGCCATACATTATGAAGATCTTAGAGGTCACCAAGCAGTGCAGTTAGGATACACCATATAGCCAAAATCAGAGGACACCCCTTCAAAGTTTTCAGTTTTCTGTTACAGAACTAGAAAGGCATTTTAGACAAATGTACGCTTCCAACCCTGTGGTAACCGTTTGGTGAAGGCCATTTCTGTTATGTCGTGACTGTGTCCAAAACCACCAGCTCGATAAAGACATGGTCTGATAAGGAAGAAGCAAATAACTTGCATGGAGCCCCGACCTTAAACCTACTGAACTCCTTTGGAATGAATTGGAACACCAATTATGAGCCATGTCAAATGCTCTTGTCAGTACCTGGATCTGAACCTGCAATCTCTGATGTGTCTGCCAGTATCTCTTCTTGCTGAGCCACAGGAGATGCTGGACAGCTCCCTACCTGATTCCTTAGACAACCTTGCCTTTTGTCTTGTTTCTCTTGAACCTTGAACCCTTTGTTCCTCTCATGAACTTCCTGATTTTAAGCCATGCCTTTGCACTTCCTGTTTGCCAGATTATTGTGCCCTCTCCAGCCAAAATATCGCTCTTGTCAATCCTGCTGCCATCCAAATCTTTGCTACCTCTTATTACCAGCCTTTGGCTTGTTCTTTGATAATCCTTCTATTTGAAACCAACCTGCAGCCACTTATTACCAACCTTTGGCTTGCTCTTTGACTACGCTTCTGCTTGATCCCTACCTGATATATCTGCTACTGGTTCCTAGCTTGATTACCTGCTGGTGGGGCAATGACTTGGTACTAACACACATCAAAACCCATCTCCACCATCAGGAGCTCTGTTAATTACCGGTTAGTGTTTATTCTCTGCACCTTGGGTGAGCATGGGTCATCCACGAGTGTAACCTGCTTCTATACTTATCCTGCTGGTCAGTGGGAGCATTTCTACTGCTATAGCTACTGGTCTCAGAGCCTGACCCCTGACCGTGACAGTTCTTTGGACTGAATGGACAAAAATTCCCACAGACATCCTACAAAATCTTGCGGAAAGCCTTCCCAGAAGAAAAGAAACCGTTAAAGCTGCAAGGAGAATGGGGGGGGGGGGGGCAGCTCCATAATAATGGCCATGTGTGTTCAACAAGCTGATACCGTATATATAGCCATATAGTGTAGTATATAACTAGTCACAGGCTGAAAGGTTTTTAAAGGTCTATATTCTCACAAGAAAATTCCTGACTTTTTAGTGTAGCGCTACCCTTGTGAGGGCTGCTAGTTAAATCAGTACCCCACTTGTTGACCTGACCCTGCAAGTCCTCCACCTCCTCTGACAACCTGGGTTTTCCCTCTAGTAATGGTAACAATGAAATAGATACACCAAAGTTGGTTAAACCAATTAGCTTGTTTACTTAGTGAAATGAAAACAGTTGCAAGAAACAACACAAGTTTAAGTTTTGTCTCTTAAAGGAATGTTATCAATAACTAAATCACAATCACATATCAATGTTAAACAACCAACAGTGAAGGATACAATCTCTGTGTACAGCAAGGCACACCCAATGCCTATGTGAACAGGTAACAGGAGGGCAGAGGAATGGATATTATTTGTGTCAGACCCCTCTCTTCTGCTCCTCAATTGGGATGGGCAAACGGTTGGGCCCGAGCATATGTTCGGGCCGAACATTTGCTGTTCGCCCACTCCCCGATTTTAGAACATTATGGGGCATTCGGCGCGACTTTGGTGCCACCGAACACCCCATAATCACCCGTCCGCCATGCCCGCAGACTGCGCACGCAGCTCCTCCTCCATGGGAGGGCTGCCGCTGTCTGCGCTGGCTTTGTTTTGACATTTTATCTATAGTGTAGGGCGGGGCCACCAGGGGACCCCACCCCCTTGTGACATCATGTGACGTCAGAGGGGCGGATCACTCAATTATGTCACCAGGTGGCCCCACCTTTCACTATAAATAAAACGTCAAAAGAAAGAGCTCAGTCGGCGGGAGCCCTCCCAAAGTAGAGGAGCTGTTCATTGTTTTTTTTTTGGGTCCGTTGCTCGCCGTGATTGGCGATGGATTACAACGGGGGACACTTATTTTAATTTTTTAATAAAGGACTTGTCCTTAACTGTCTCCTGTGTTTTTTTTTTTCTTTTTTGACACTTTTAGTGAATTAGAGGGGGTACTATGTACACTAATTCACATGGGGGGGGTTTGGATCTGGGGGACCCCTTATTAAAGGGGGCTTCCAGATTCCGATAAGCCCCCTGCCCACAGACCCCCAAAACCACAACCCAGGATTGTGGGGAAGAGGCTCTTGTCCCCATCAACATGGGGACAAGGTGCTTAGGAGAGGGGTTGCAGAGCACCCCCTGCCCCAAAGCACCCATACTCCCCATGTTGCCTGGTATGGTTCGGGGGGGGCACTCGCTCTCCCCCCCTATCCTGGCTGGCCAGGTTGCATGCTCAGATAAGGGTCTGGTTTGGATTTCAGGGGGAACCCCACGTCATTTTTTTAAAAATTTTGGCACGGGGTTCCTCTTTAAATCCAAACCAGACCCGAAGGGCCTGGTATGGACTGGGGGGGGACCCCACGCAAATTTGTTCAGTGAATTTTTTGTATATTGCCGGGAACCAGCAATACATTACAGCCGTGATAAAAAATGACAAATTTTCCTTTGGAAATGTCATTTTCCTCTGGCTATGTTCTAAACATCACATAGGTGTGCCCTTTTACAGGCAGACTAAGGGACCCCCAGGTACGATATTTAAAAGAATATTTCATTTTTATTGTTTCACTTTAAGCATTATTAAAATCACTGCTCCTGAAAAAACTATTGATTTAAAAACTTTTTTTTTTGCAGTGATACATGTCTCCTAGGGCAGGACCCAGATCCCCATACACCTTTAATGGCAATAACTTGTATATAAGCTTTTAAAATGAGCACTTTTGATTTTTCATGTTCGGGTCCCATAGACTAACGGTGTTCAAATGTTCGCACAAATTTTTTGTCTGTTCGGATGTTCTGGTGCGAACCGAACAGGGGGGTGTTCGGCCCATCCCTTCTCCTTAACACATAGGTGCAAAACAGTAAAAACAGTAAATGCAATGTCAAAACCTTTATCAGTAAGTAGCTGTGTTGAAATTGAACCTGCTCTTTCAGAGAGTTCTAGGTAAATTGTAGCTCTATGAGCTCTAATAAACCAATCCCTGCAGTGGGGAAGAAAGTGGAAAGTAGTCCTGTATTACTGTGAGACAATCCGGTTGATCTTCAGCTAGCACTTGTAAGCAATTGCATGCAAAGTATTTCTGAATAGCAGAGCAAAGCAACCTGAATCAATTGGCTGTAAATAATCAAAGAAGCAAATCTGCCTGTGATGAACAAACTGCAAATGGAATCACAGTGGTCACTGGTTTAAAGATGTTGCCCTCTGTAGAACTACAAGTAGAAGTGGGGTGATAGAAGATAAAGATGTCTGTATACAGTGTCTATAATGTTGGGCCTAAGGCCTTACCACTAAGGATGATAGATGGTACAGGAGGCAATGGTGTCTGTATACAGTGTTTATAAAGTGGGACTATCGCCCGCTCACCACACTGGAATGAGAGATGATGATGATAGCTCTCCTTTAGGAACGTGGCTCAGGGGATGGCATCTGGCAGCTGCACCACACTACAGCTCACCCGAATCTGATGACACTGCAGAATAGGTGGAATAGGAGTGTCCTCCAGGCTGCCACCAGGCAGTAATGGGGTGATGTCCACAGATGTCCCTCCGAGTATACGCTGAATGATTCTGTTGGTGCAGGCCACGACTCGGCCGCAACACACACAGTCACAGAACCTCTGCACACAGATCCAGGCCGGGGGCCCAGGAGAGTGCTCCAGGCCTTGATCCACGCCTCTTATATCCTCTCCCAGCAGTCTGTTCTTCCCTATCAGCCATCTGGTAGTTATAGTTCCTGATGATGCAGCAAGAGGGCAAATCCCATCGGTTTGGACTACATGTCCCAAGATTCTTTGCTTCGCTATATCTTTGCATTAAAGATGTAACAGGTCAGCGTCCACCTTAGCGCTAGAGGGAAATGGTTCCCTAACAGTAAAGTTAAATAGTGTCTCCTGATTGCAGGAATATATATTCAGCTCCTGGCTACATCAGTAGTTTACTGAAAAAGTTAGGTACACTACATCCAGTGGCCATTGCCCCAAGCTGGCCACGCATTCTGACTGTACAATCCACACATTCTGACTGTACAATTAGATTTACCAACAATTATACAGGGCAGACTTTCTTAAACTTTTTAACACAAAAGAACCCATGAAATACCTATTTGATCTCATGGAGCCTAGAGCTAACAGTACATTAGTGCGATGGTCACTGGGAATAATTCTCCTTACATTTGTGGACATTGAGAAGACTCCCCTTTACACATAGCTAAAAAGATCATTGTTGTCAATAGTTACTTATCTGAGAAACAGAAATTCCTCATTGCCCAAGGAACCCCTGGCAACATTTGGAGGAACCCTAGATATCCACAAAACTCTGGTCTAGAAAGGCTGATGCAGAGGGATGAGTTTAGCATCCTGCAACAATTATGATTGTTTTTAATTTGTCACAGCAATCCATGCTCAGGTTACTGAGAGAATCTCCATAATAATAGTCTTGAAGAGGGAAGAGTGAGGTGCAGAAACCTGCTAATGTGTGCCTGATGCTGGCATAGACTTAGGCTGTATGGTGCATCTACAGGAGTCCTAGATGATGAGCCTTTGGCAGAATGAAAAACCCCAGAGCCTTTCCTTGCGGCATAGTCAAATAGAACGAGGAAGGAGTGGAGGAGGAAGAGGTGAAGGAAGAAGGGTAGTTGGATTAGAGGGAGAAGGAGTTAGAGGTGAAGGAGGGGGAATAGGAAGAAAGAGGTGAAAGAGGAAGGGGAGGAGAAGGAAGGGTTGGAAGAGTAGAGGGAGGAGGAGTTGGGGGAGGGAGTAGAGAAGAAGAGATGAAGGAGGAGGAAGAGGTAAAGGAAAAATGGTAGGAGGAATGGAGGAGGTGAAGGAGGGGGAAGAGGAATAATATATCATATTAGCAATGGTTGCCTTGGCACCCACTACCTCCATGTTGCAGCACCGCTACTTCTCCTATGAAACTTGTTTTTTTTTTTTATTTTCATTTACATTTTTTTGGACAGTGCAGATTTGGAGAAGGGCAGGCAGTCTATGGTCATATGTTTTAACCACTTCAGCCCCGGAAGGATTTCCCACTTTAGGACCAGAGCACTTTTTGCTGTTCGGCACTGCGTCGCTTTAACTGACAATTTGCGTCCTTTTTTTCCCACAAATAGAGCTTTCTTTTGGTGCTATTTGATCACCGCTGCATTATTTCTGATCGCCACTATAAACAAAAGAAGAGCAACAATTTTGCAAAATAACCCAAATTTCGTACTTTTTGCTAAAATACAAATCCAAAAAAAAATATATAAAAAAACATTTTTTTCAACGGTTTTGGCTGATTTATATTCTTCCTCATATTTGTGATTAAAAAAAATCGCAATCGGCGTTTGATTGATTTGCGCAAAAGTTGTCGCGTTTACGGATGATAAGAATTAATTTCTGGGGTTTTTATTTTTTTTATTTTTTACTAGTAATGGCGGTGATCTGAGATTTTTAGCAGTACTGCGATATTGTGGCAGACATGTCGGACCATTTTTACACTTTTTTGGGACCATTGGCATTTATACAGCGATCAGTGCTATAAAAATGCACTGATTACTGTGTAAATGCCATTGGCAGTGAAGGGATTAACCTGAAGGGGGCACTCTAGGGGTTAACTGTGTTCCCTGGGCTGGTTCTCACTGTATTAGTGTTTGACTGGCAGGGGGAGGGGAGTGATCATGGCTTCCATATAGAGGAAGGCTTTGATCACAGCCCTTCCCCCTCTCACAGAACAGAGATCCGTGTTTACATACACAGATCTCCGTTCTTTCACTGCGGGGGGCATCGCGGGTAGCGAGTCTGCCCTAACCGCTCCCTGGCCCCCCCGGACACAATGAGCGTGCTCACAGTGCACGATTTCGCAGCCGCCGTCATGTGATGCCGATTCGCCTAATAGCCACCTTGTCGCCGTCAACCTGCGGTTGGCGGTCGGCAAGTGGTTAAACACCTAATTTTTCCTGCTGCCTGCCCCCCCCCCCCCCATGTGCCACAATCAGCTACTGTACAATATTTTTGGCTACAGTGTCACAAATAATATGCTATCATTTTTACTTTAAGATAAAAACTGTCTTGTCTCTCCCACCTATACTGTGGCCTAATGAAGCTGCTTACATGCTGTTCAGCCACTGTTCAATATTTGAGGCGATTGTCTCTTTAAAGTACAGTTTAATTTTCTATTTCAAGATAGAGCCTGCCTTGTCTCTCCCTCTTATAATGTGGCCTAACCAATCTGCTTAAATACTGTCCTGCCAGTGAGCAATATTTGTGGCTATTGTCTCTCAAATATTACACTCTAATTTTTATTTAAAGATAAAACTTGCCTAGTCTCTTTCTGATTGCTGTCTATTCAAATGGTCGCATACTGTCCAGCCATTTGCCAATTTCAACTAAAATAAAGTACATACCTGAAGTCTATACTTTGAATATTTTGGGAATAATTTGGATAGTTGAATGGGAGTGGGTTCAGGGAATGTGTTTTTGTGCACTCTGTTTTGACCATTTATTAAACTTTTAAGAAAATGCAGTGTAGTGCTGTGAAAAAAAAGAAACTCTTAAATTATATTAAACTGCTGTTCAACTAGCCAATTTATAGAAAGTTGGGGTCTACATCTTTTACAAAAAAAAAAAAAAATCATCTGGATTTCAGATCTGTGGTGGCTGCTACATTAAGGCTGGGTTCACACTATCCGACACAAAAATGGTCAGACTTTTGATCCTACTTTGCCCTGCAACATCGGTCCTACTTCTGTCCTACTTTGGTCCTACTTCCATCCAACTTGAATGAACAAGATAAGATTTTGCTCCGACTTTGAGATAGTGACTTGTCCTTCGACCAATCAAAACAATCCCAGTGTGAGATAAATTCCTTTCACTGCTGCTGTAATCAGTAAGTCGGATGTCACAAGTAGGATGGTTAGAACAAGGATACGACTTTGATCCTACTTCAATGATATTCAATGGGCTGAAGTAGGACCTAAGTCGGACCAAAGTAGTACAGGAACCTTTTTCAAAGTCGGACCGACTTGTGTCGGACCAGTTAAGAAGGCTCTCATAGAGAAACATTGATTTGGTGACATCATGTGACTTGTGCTCACAATGTCGGTCCGTTTGTCGGACAAGTGTGAACCCAGCCTTACCTGTCAATTCAGGCCTTTTGCCACTTTATATTTAAAAAAAATCAGGTGTCACCGGCAAAACCTCCTAAAAAGCCTTTATTTCACATTCTAATGAATCAGATTGGGGTGTTGCCGCTGTATTTAAACCAGTGGTTCTCAACTCCGGTCCTCGGGACCCCCCAACAGGCCAGGTTTGCAGGATAACTGAAATACATCACAGGTGATATCATTTGCTGCTCAGTGATTGCAGTATTCTAGTCTGCATCTCCCCAAGGTAATACTTAAAATCTGGCCTGTTGGTGGGTCCCGAGGACTGGAGTTGAGAACCACTGATTTAAACCAAGCTAAACGTAACAGTTAAGAAAATCAATTTCACATCCAAAATATATGATTCTAGAATACCGTGGTGCTGACACTGTCTGTGAAGAGAATACTGTAATTTTAAGAATTAATGTTTTTCTCATGTTGCCCTTGAAGTTTATTTTATTTATTTATTTCAGGTACTTATATAGCACCGTCAATATACGCAGCGCTTTTACATATATACTGTACATTCACATCAGTCCCTACCCTCAAGGAGCTTACAATCTAAGGTCCCTAACTCACATTCAAACATATACTAGGGCAAATTTAGACAGGATCCAATTAACCTACCAGCATGCCTTTGGAGTGTGGGAGGAAACCGGAGTACCCGGAGGAAACCCAGGCAGGCACAGGGAGAACATGCAAACTCCAGGCAAGTAGTGGTGTGGTTGGGATTCGAACCAGCGACCCTTTTGCTGCTAGGCGAAAGCGCTAACCACTACACCACTGTGCATTAAAAGGACCCTCTCCCTGGTCTATGGTACTTTTTAAATGTCCCCCATGGCAGTGCTCAGCTCCCCATGCCCTTTTTGACAATAAAGATAATAGGTGAAAAAAAATAGGGGTGTTTATTTCTGGAGCACTGGTGAAGGATTTCTTCTTTGTGTGGAGATCACCCCATGCAATTTACATCATCTGCTATTTCACTACTGGACTTTAATTAAGCACCATCACTTTATGAACATTATTGAGTCGATTGTTCACCTTTATTGTTTGTAGAACAATTTATCTATGCACTACTGTGAATGCTTGTAGTTTTACACAAACTCATTATTCACCTATTATCTTTAATTTTCTTTTATTAGGTAGCAGCTGGTTTTTCTGTTTTTTTATTTTTGTTGAACTTTTATTTTTGTTTGTAGTGCCTTGTGCCATATTCCTTTTTGCCTATTATAGTGCTGCAAAAAGCCGCAATTTACTAATAAAAGTTGTCCCCTATAGACTTAAGAGCTGCTAAGTTGGGGTTAGCAATTTTCAAAAAAGAATTTGATAAATGTATCCTGGGCAGATTTGCCCATCTCTATTGCAGAGAACGGAATTGCCTGACAAAAATCAATTATCCTTCACAGATGCAATGTGCAAAGCATGGTAAATATAGCAAAAACAAAGGCATGAGAAAGGATAAAAAGTCACATAAAATACACTGAATGGATTTTCTATATTTTGGGAGATGTAATATTTCCTGAATAGACTTAGGAATTCATTGAATACTTATACTTAGTGCCGGGGGTCACACGTTGTCTTTAGTTCTTATTAGTTAGTACATACGGTATACATTCCAAAAAGCATATGACAGCTGATCATACACCAGAAAAATATGTGACCGAAATACTTGGCATAATACACAGGAAGAACAAAGGCCCCCATTCACATGCTACAGGAAGGGTACATTCACATTCTCCTTCAACCTTCTGTTTAATCCGTTCAAACTATCACATGTTAAAAATAAATACAATTTTACTTTTAAAATATACACTTTTTATATTTTCATATTTAAAAGTATGGTAGCAACTTTTTTTTGGATTGGCATTGACTAAAGGTCTACCATGCTCAATGTGTCCTTAGTTATAGGATGGATAGAGTAGAATGGGATTCAAACACCTGTCAGGTTTTTTTTTTTATTGCTGTCTGTTCCCCCCATTAGGGAGATTCACCCTCTCTATCTGTCCTGTTTACCATTATAACAAAGAATGAAAGTGAAAGAAAATCCAAAAATGTTGGGTTGTCGCTAATACAGGAATAGTGGGAAAGTCTTCCAATGGGGACACTAGTTTCTTGGTGACAACCAGGGATTCCTCACTTTGAATGGAATAGTGGGAACGTCTTCCAATAGGGACACTAGTTCCTTGGTGACAACCAGGGATCCTCACTTTGAATGGAATAGTGGGAAAGTCTTCCAATGGGGAAACTAGTTCCTTGGTGACAACCAGGGATTCCTCACTTTGAATGGAACAGTGGGAAAGTCTTCCAATGGGGACACTAGTTCCTTGGTGACAACCAGGGATTCCTCACTTTGAATGGAATAGTGGGAAAGTCTTCCAATGGGGACACTAGTTCCTTGGTGACAACCAGGGATTCCTCACTTTGAATGGAATAGTGGGAAAGTCTTCCAATGGGGACACTAGTTCCTTGGGGACAACCCGGGATCCTCACTTTGAATGGAATAGTGGTAAAGTCTTCCAATGGGGACACTAGTTCCTTGGTGACAACCAGGGATCCTCACTTTGAATGGAATAGTGGGAAAGTCTTCCAATGGGGACACTAGTTCCTTGGTGACAACCAGGGATCCTCACTTTGAATGGAATAGTGGAAAAGTCTTCCAATGGGGACGCTAGTTCCTTGGTGACAACCAGGGATTCCTCACTTTAAATGGATTTCTTCTTACAACCTGTTTGGCTATGGGATAGGAAGTGAAGGGAAATTTCCCCAATGGGACATAGATGGCAAAAAAACAAAAAACAAACTGACAGGTTATAATCCCCATGTACTCTATCCAAAAGGAAAAAATATATTTTGCTTTTAAGTTCTACTTTAAAAGAGAAGTATGGATAAACTTTTCTTGGCCATGCTTCTCTTGGGGGCCACATGAGTGTGCTTCCTGTGACATCACAGTTGCTGAGAACCTGAGCCAGCCGTCCTCTCCAACCAGGCAGGCTAGTGAGCGCTGGAGGGACAGAACAGAGAGCGGTGACTGACAGTCACCACTCTCAGCTCCAAGCGAACTGAGAACTGAGTGATCAGTGGTCATGTGATTGCTCAGTTCTTGGACTTAGAGCGATGCTGCAGCAGGGAGGTGAGTATTTGTGTTTGTTTTTGTTTTGTACTCCCACCTGCGTGCTAATATGCCCACATTCTATAATTCATAGAATGAAAAGAAAATCTTGGGGTCAATTCACTAACGTTTAACACATGCAATAACACGGTCACATGATTAATTTACATAAAATATTGCATGCCCCCCCCACCTCAAAGCAGCCCCCATGTTGAGGGCATGTGGCCTGGTATGGTTCAGGAAAGGGGGGTATTTGCTCATTCCCCCCACCCCTTTTCCTGACTTGCTGGGCTGCATGCTTTGATAAGGGTCTGGTATGGGGTTCTCCCTAAAATTATACCAGACCTGAATGGCCTGGTATTCATTTGGGGGAACCCACGCTGTTTTTTTTAAAAAAAATTGGTGTGGGGTTCCCCTTAAAATCTATACCGAACCCAAAGGGCCTGGTATGCATTAGGGGGCCCCACGCTGTTTTTTGTTCACAATTTTTAATTGCCGACATATTTTCTTTACATTCAGCTGTCAGCGGGGAACCCACTGAAATTTGACGAGTCATCTATTGTTAAGGACACAGCTCACTCCCCTACAACCAGCTCAATACGATAAATTTCCGCATTAACGAAACCTTACCGCTGAACTTATTCACCGCAGTGGTTCTGAACCCTGTCCTCAAGTACCCCCAACAGGCCATGTTTTGGGAATTTCTCTAAGATAAAATAGCTGACCAAAATACCAAGCCATTGGCTCTGATTTAAAGCACCTGTGCAAGATAAAGGAAAACCTGCAAGGGACAGGGTTGAGAACCACTGATTTACTGCACAATTCTTAGTGAATTGCACTTTCAAAACTGATTTAATGCAAGAGCTATCTTAACATTTTATTTACCGTTATTTAACTCTTAGTGAATTGACTCCTTTGCAGCAAAATTCATTTTTAGGGCATATCTTAGAAAAATAGGAGCAAAAAAATCATAATAAATAAAATAATAAAAAGGTCCAATTGTATTATACAAAAGTTAAAAGGACAAAAATGTGACCATATCCATATGTTACAAGAATTGAGGGTTCACACAGTCCATGTACATAGTTCTTATTACATAACTTGATGCATTTCGAACACTAACTGTCTTCCTCATGAGCACATATGAACACATTCTAGAAATATATAGCATAATGTTATATGTGTCCACCATGTGTCTAAAGGGAGGATGCAGATTGATATTTGAAGAATTTTGGGACTGATTATTTCACGCAATATTGTTTGATGATATATGGTGTTTGAGTATACAGTATCTCGCAAAAGTGAGTACACCCTTCACATTTTTGTAAATATTTTATTATATCTTTTCATGTGACAACACTGAAGAAATCACACTTTGCAAGATTGCCAAGACCCTGAAACTGAGTTGCAGCACGGGGGCCAAGACCATACAGGGGTTTAACAGGACAGGCTCAACTCAGAACAGGCCCTAACCATGGTTGACCAAAGAAGTAGAGTGCACGTGCTCAGCATCATATCCATAGGTTGTCTTTGGGAAATAGACGTATGAGTGATGCCAGCATTGCTGCAGAGGTTAAAAGGGTGGGAGGTCAGCCTGTCCGTGCTCAGACCACATGCCACACACTGCATCAAATTGGTCATTCCAGAAGGAAGCCTCTTTTAAAGATGATGCACAAGACAGCCGGCAAACAGTTTGCTGAAGACAAGCAGACTAAGGACATGGATTACTGGAACCATGTCCTGTGGTCTGATGAGACCAAGATAAACGTATTTGGTTCAGATGGTGTCAAGCGGGTGTGGCGGCAACCAGGTTAGGAGAACAAAGACAAGTGTGTCTTGCCTATAGTCAAGCATGGTGGTGGGAGTGTCATGGTCTGGGGCTGCATGAGTGCTGCCGGCACTGGGGAGCTACAGTTCATTGAGGGAACCATGAATGCCAACATGTACTGTGACATACTGAAGCAGAGCATGATCCCCTCCCTTCAGAGACTGGGCGGCAGGGCAGTATTCCAACATGATAACGACCCCAAACACACCTCCAAGATGACCACTGCCTTGCTAAAAAAGCTGGGGTAAAGGTGATGGACTGGCCAAGCATGTCTCCAGACCTAAACCCTATTGAGCATCTGTGGGGCATCCTCAAACAGAAGGTGGAGGAGTGCAAGGTCTCTAACATCCACCAGCTCTGTGATGTCATCATGGAGGAGTGGAAGAGGACTCCAGTGGCAACATGTGAAGCTCTGGTGAACTCCATGACCAAAAGGGTTAAGGCAGTGCTGGAAAATAATGGTGGGCACACAAAATATTGGCACTTTGGGCCCAATTTGGACATTTTCACTTAGGGGTGTACTCACTTTCCTTGCCAGCAGTTTAGACATTAATGGCTGTGTGTTGAGTTATTTTGAGGGGACAGCAAATTTACACTGTTATACAAGCTGTACAATCACTACTTTACATTGTAGCAAAGTGTCATTTCTTCAGTGTTGTCACATGAAAAGATAAAATAAAATATTTACAAAAATGTGAGGGGTGTACTTACTTTTGTGAGATACAGTGTATATATATATATTATAGTGCTTGATTGATTCTTATTGATCGTCCTTATTGATTATTGGTATATGTGTGCCACACAGTACAACTATGTTTTTTTCCATCATGTTCTCATTTGGTGACAATGGTCATCAGGAGAAATAGAGAGGCTGGATCTCCCCAGTGGGGTCCAATCCCCCCCTACTGTAACCCCCCCCAAAAAGTTTTGTCTATAAATAAGCTTCAATTCTTCTTTACAATACATATTAGGCTACGTTTTTCACCTGTGAAAAAAGGAAACGTGATTAAAACATACCAAAAGCGCAACCGCAATTTTTGCTGCATTTTCCATTCATTTCAAGGGAGAGGTGCATTTTTGGTGCGTTTCTTTTACTGCACCAAACATGCACCAAAAATGCAGCAAGCAGGACTCTGAAAAACGCAACGACCCGCAACTGACCAGTGTGAGACTGGGTTCCCACTTGTGCTGTGCAGGACACTGCATGTGATTCGGATAATAAGAATCGCACCATATTCTTATTCAACTCACAGGTGATTCTTTGCAGTGCGATTTGAGCCCATTCATTTTGTGAGGGCCCAGTTTGCACCAGACCTTTTTTTTTTTTTGGGCCGCACCAGAATCAGATTGAATGCGTTTTCACGCCCATGCAATCTGATTATTGCAATCGCACTGTGTTTTGCGACCTGTTTTAGGGTGTCATTAATTGAACATTGACACTGGTGGCCAATCGCATGAATGCATTGTGATTTCAATGCGGTGCAGGAAACGCTCGGGGGTTTGCTGCTTTTTCCACACTGCATATATGTGAACTGGGGCTGAAGAGTAACATAGGATTTAATGGTCATGCGTTTTATTTCTTGTTTTTTTTTCACGTAAAAAACTGATCAGTGTCAAAGCAGTTTTAGGCTCGGTTCACATCTTTGCGTGTGTCCAGGCCTTTTTGTTCGGGCATTCGTTTGAATGGGCTGTCGTGCAGAGGCGTGACTAGGATCTTCAGGGCCCCGGTGCAAGAAATTATGAAGGGCCCCCCTGACCCCTAGCCAGGGCCCTTTACTCTTCCCCCTGATCCTGGGGCCCTTTATTACGGTCCCGCACCGGGGGGCCTTTCACAAGTTCTGCAGCGGCCACCTTTCTGCCATCTTCAGGCCTCCCCATGGTGGTGAGATGGCAGGGCCCGGTCAGAATTGCAACCTTTGCAATCATGATAGTTCCCTCACTGGTGTCAGTAGTTTTTAATTTTTATTTTATTATTTTTCTACCATTTCATGTTATTTCTTTTACAATTTTATTTTTACAATTTTATTTTCAACTATTTTTTTTAGGATCTCTGTTGGGGGGCTTTGATGAGATATCAGGGGTCTAATCAAACCTCAGCCCTCAATCTCCATCTGTGTAGTCTCAGCTGCACAGAATGAATGGACAGGAATAGCTGTGTATCAAGCCTCCCATTCATTCAGAAACAGAAGTATAGTAAAAACTGTTTACTATGCTTCAGTTATGAATGAACCAATGGGTACCAATCACTGACTCTGTCCATTCAGAAAAGGAAGGAGCCGGTAAATGACAAATTTACCAACCCGTTCCTATCTCTCCATCATGACACATCTTCTACAGCAGCTGGCAGGAGAGAGGAGGGGGTAAGACAGCAGCTCTATGGGGGGGACCAGGGAAGCAAACAGGGACCCTGGGAACAGCAGAAGACAAGTAAACTGGATAAGAGGGGCGGTGGGGGCAGCATATAGAGAGGAACCAAGCTCCTCCATTAGGAGGAGAATGGAGGAGATTGGTTTCTCTTAATGCCGCCCCCACCATCCCTCCTATCCAGGTGTACAAGGGAGGCACACGGGCCCCCTGGAGCACGGGGCCCGGTTGCAATTGCAACCCCTGTAATTACGCCCCTGCTGCCGTGCCAGTGTTTTCCGCAGAGAAAAGGTGCATGCACCTTTTTGAAAACGCGTCCCGCAGGGTTCCTGCGCCCGCAAACTGTTGCGTTTTTACATGCATGGGGGTTCCTTTCAGAATAAATGGCAGCCCTGCGGCGTTTTCTCACAGCAGAGCTTTTCACTGCGGGAGGTTGCTGTGAATCGCATAGATGTGTACCGAGCCTTATACAAAAATATTTTAACATTTCTGCAAAAAGTGCTGCAAGAAATATTCTCTCATTTTTGCCATTTTGATAAAATAATATATGATCCCAATTAAAACATCAACAAATTAAAGCGCTTTATCTGAAATGATAAAAATCAAAGACAAAGCTAGAAGGCTTTAACGAGCAGAGGTAGGGAGTGACATCTCCAATGTTGAAGTCTGCGATTCTCACACATAATTAATCCCGTCTAGCTTTTAACACTCGCTCAATGTTTATCTCATTAGAAAAAGGTGCGCACATTAGAAAACCATTACAAAAAAGCGTCAATCTCCGGACTTCTAATGAGAAATACACCCAGCTAATAAACTGATAAACAACAAACATTACTGTCCTCTGAAACCTACAACAGTACTAAACTCATAGACATGTGCATGACGAAAAAATTTGTTTAGTTTCGTTTAGATTAGACATGTGCGATTTGTTTCTTTCCGAAATAAAATTTGGACAAATTTCAGGTTTTCGGAAACTCGGATGTATCCGAATATCCAAATTATAGTAGTTCCAAATTTAAACGAATCTTAAATAATGGAAAATTCAAATTCAAATAATTTTCTAATCGTCTTTCGAATACTTTTCAAATTCGAATAGTTTTCAAATTCAGATTCCAAAAGTCCTAGAATTTGAATCGTTTTCCAATTTCCAAAGATAACAAAATAGAATAGAAAACAAAGGAATAGAACAGAAAAAATAGACTAGAAAAGAATATAAGAGAAAACAAAAGAATAGAATACAACAGAGTAAAACAGCTCTGTTCCACTCCACCATATTATATTCTTTCATTTACTGTTATATTCCTCTCTTTTTCCATTCTATTCCTCCACTTTCCACTCCAGCCCATCCTCCTTGGAAATTGGGAAACTATTTGAATTCGAAAACTGTTCAAATTCGAAAACGATTCGAATTGGAAAACTTTTCGAATTGGAAAACTATTCGAAATTGATATGAAAACTTCTCAAATCGATTTGAAAACGAAACAAATTTTGAAAACAAATTAAACAAATGAAACAAATCTAACTAAACAAATTTATGTAAATGACGAATCAAAACTAAATTAATTGTTTCGCTCTGCAAATGTCTAGTTTAGATTAGTTAATTTAATTATTTTGCTTTGTTAAATTCAGTTGATTCATTCAATTCGTATTCAGGATTCCTATTCTGAATTAGTTTTATGTCTTCTTTCGAATTTACAAAAAAAATGTTGATTCAACATTTTGAATCAATAAATTTAGAATCGGTCGAATCGAAAATTGTATATATATTTTTTCTATTCAAATGCGGCAAAGTGAGCAAACAAAAGAAAAATCTTCATCAAATGATTACAATAACTCTTTAAATCACCTTTGGCTTAACAAAAACTGCATTATTTCAAAATGGTACTCTAATAACACACAGTCTTTGATTTCAGAAATATGTTTACAGTTCAAATTCAAATGGAATTCAATGGAAAATTAGATTTGAATTTCAATTTGAATTTCGGGAATTCAGACGAATTTTGTTTTGTTAACCACTTCAGCCCCGGAAGGATTTCCAGCTTTAGGACCGGAGCCCTTTTTGCGATTCGGCGATGCGTCGCTTTAACTGACAATTGCGCGGTCGTGCGGCGTTGTACCCAAACGAAATTTGCGTCCTTTTTTTCCCACAAATAGAGCTTTCTTTTGGTGGTATTTGATCACCGCTGCATCATTTCTGATCGCCGCTATAAACAAAAGAAGAGCGACAATTTTGCAAAAAAACCCAAATTTCTTACTTTTTCCTAAAATACAAATCCAAAAAAAAAATATAAAAAAACATTTTTTTTCACCGTTTTTGGCCGATTTATATTCTTCCTCATATTTTCGATAAAAAAAATCGCAATCGGCGTTTATTGATTGGTTTGCGCAAAAGTGGTCGCGTTTACGGATGATGAGAATTCATTTTTGGGGTTTTT
>BLSH010489184.1:2574576-2588884 GCA_018402905.1 Glandirana rugosa
TCTCGAATGACCCTCGTCAAGATACAGAGACTGACAGACTCTCTACCTACGGCCCGACCCGTCCTACTGCCCACTTGGTGATATAAGTCGTCAGGGATACCCCGTACAGATATGTATAAACCAATACGCATCTGTGTACACCAAGTAAAACAAGGCTTAATTATAAATCTGTGTAAAAAAGTAATAAACCTCTAAACCTATATAGGCCTATGGACTTAATATTTATTTCAAATGGCTTACGAGGTTAATTGGTGAACGGCTGGCGGCTAGCCGTAGACTGCCGTCGTTTCACCGAGCAAGGGCGTTTAGCGGCAGTATGCTGCGCGCTCACTAAACTCGTTCCCGCAGCCGCCGTCGTATGACGGCGATTTGCGGGAACGAGCCACTTTGCTGCCGTCAGATGCCGATCGGCGGTCGGCAAGTGGTTAATTGGAGCATTCGGTAAACTTTATTTATAATTCAGGTATCCGGATATATCCAAATCTCCAAATAATGAAAAAATGTGTCTAAATATTAATTCGGAACAAAATGAACCACATGTGTCTACGCATAACCAAATATGTATAGACATGCCCCATAGGGACTGCTGAATATAGTGGTTCACCCGTCATCCTGCCCAGCCCGGCATCCATCTCTCAGACAGTCAGAGACATAGAACTGCTCCCAGTAAGCTCTCTTCAGGCCCTGCCAGCCCTCTTGGCTGCAGCGGCCTCTTTCCACTGCCCCTTAACCACAGACCACTCTTCTGGTTCTGCACCCATCTTTTTTACTGCCAACTCCTAGTCCTCCCAGGCGTGCCTTCCCAGTCCTCCTGACTCATTCTCCAGCCTTCCCAGCTGTGACCAGTTGTCCTCCCTGGAGTCTCTTAGCAGTGCTCTCTCCCGCTGTCCTCTCCTTGCTCTCTCTATGCCCAGGAGCAAGGGCATCCCATAATATAAAATATAAAATTTGCATAATGTACATACATTACACACCTAACTATAAGATTCCTACCACTAAACAATTATCACATACAATGAACCAGAGAGTCTCCTCCTTGAGGGAAACCCTCCATCTGCAGGGTCCGTAGCTCCAGCCGGCGATAGATAGACAGCCATACCATCCTGAAGGGTCCTGCAAAACAGATAAACAACATCCTATCCAATAAACTACCTGTATACTTTACATATTTCTGTCAGAAGGGGGTTATGAGCCTGCTGACAGAAATAACATCACAACCAAACACATGTGTCAGGACCTGTGTCCTTGCTTGGGTCACCTGCTGGTGGCAGTGTTTGGAAAACCAAATGGTGTAGTTCTGGTGGCCACCAGCGGGTGTCTCCCAGGAGATTGAGCATACAGGTCATTAAGCTGCACCTGATGGGTCTGCTGGGTTTATTTAAGCCCGCCTTGCTCCCTGTGCCAATGCTTCAGTATTTTCCCTGCAAGCCATGTCCATGCCTGAACCTGACCTGCTCTGATCCCCGATCTGTGATCCAGACCCAGAGACCTGATCCCTGAACCTGCTTCCTGCTCCCTTGCTCTCCTTCTGCTCCCAGTACCTGGCTCCCTGTTCCCCTTATCTGATATCCCCGTTTGCTTATTGTATATGTGTGTGCTTTCTTCACTTATATTTAGTTAGTCAGATAGTTAAGTGTTTATTTTGGGTTTATGGTGTGTTTTCATCTGTTACTTGCTCACTTATGTTTGCTGGTGTTTGGTGTTGGAAGTGTGTTATTGGTCTAATAAATGTATACATATTTTCACTTTACATCTGGTCCTGATTCCTTTAAGTGCAGCCAACCGATCTGACCATCCCTGCTGGATACCTGCATATGGTATCCCTGACAACATGGTTCACTTCAAATAGGGTCTTTTACCTGTGGTTCTGTCAGAAGGGGGTTATAATAGGGGCATTCCTGGTAGGAGGGGCCTCTCCCCGAGCAAACAACTCCCTCGAAGAATTGGTTTAGGAAGCAGACCTCACCCTAGTGTCCTTGCAAAAGGAAAAGGTCCATCCATTGGGCACAACAGGGTTGCAGGCCAGTCTGATCCTGAAAAGTCAGGGAAGAAGAACATATTCTCACTGAAACTCCTCAGCAGTCCATGTGAGCACTTTTATAACGGCTGTACCCTCAACAGTGCTACTCAAGCGTAAAAGTGTGGGTTGAGTAACCTCTTCCTGCCATTCCTTCTTCCCTGATGGAGACAGAGTGACTCTTCACAGGCTGTTCCACCTTGGCAACCATCCCTCTGTCCCAATAGATTGACCTCCCCAGCTGCCATTCTTTCCGAATGTCCTCAAAGTGGGCCCAGGTCTCCTCACACTCTGGCACCCTGGCACTCTCCCCTAGAGCTCTCAATGATGTCCATGGTTTCAGGAGGGACGTAGGAAAAGTCCAGACCCTACTCCAGAGCAACCCTACGCTGAACTTCCCGCTGGAAACCAGGAAAATCAGGGCAGCTCCCTTGGTTTTATTTTCCCGGGCAGGACACAGGCATGGGGGGACCTCTGCACCCATTGCTTGTATTCAGCTGCTCTGGTCTGGGTGGTGTAAGGTCTACAGACAAAAAGTTGTCTGTAACAGATGGGGATTCCTGCTGTGTCTTTGGGCCTCCCAGCAGACTCTGGCTCTTTTCCTCCCCTGGACGGAACTTCCAGGACCTGGAAACCTCCTGTCTCCCATTCCTCCTCCGAGCTGCTATCAGGAGATGTCCATTCTGCTAACCTCTTCAGGGACCCAAGGTCAGCTTGCAGTCTGGGAGAACCCCAATCTATGGCCCTGTCCTCACCTTCCGCCTCTGGCACACCTGAGGGCGCACCATCCAACACTGGCTCCTTTCCAGAGGGAGATGGTTACTGACACAGAGGTGGCCGGCAACTCAGGGACTTTGTTTGGTTCCTGCTGGGCAGTACTTACAGTTACCAGGTCCCCAACCAGGCCGCAGGCCATGGCAGACTCCTCTTTCCTGATGTCACTGATGTTCACGGGGGAATCACCAGGCTCAGACTCTACCCCACCTTTCAGCGATGGTTCCAGGCCCGCTCCGACCTTCCAGGATGTTTGCGGCTGCTCGCGACACAGTCCTGAGTCATACCTCCCAACTTTCTGAGATGGGAATGAGGGACACCTATTAGCAAAAGTATGTAGACATAGGACAGACCCCCTGCCATGCCCCCTTAAAGGAGAAGCATACAAAAAATGATTAGTTAAACCCACAATTGCTTTTTTTACCACTACTATTCATTTATACTGGCTTTTGGAATTTACAAATGCAGCATTTTAGAAATTGGGTGAAAAGTTTAGTCCTGGGAAACACTTTTTGAAAGATAAATAGTGCATTTTATATACAACTATATAGATCAGCCCAAAATGAGGGACAAATGAGGAGGAAAGAGGGACTGGACAACTGGACACCACTGTCGACCAGTGTCTGCTTCTGCATTCAGGCAACCAAGTCAGGGCTGGAAGTATGTGACCACCCTCCACCATCTTGCACCTCTACCTCGTGGTGTCTGCTGCTAGCAGGGAATTCTGAGCCTCCTCCAGGGCATGGCATCACCCCCTCGCTTCCAGACAAACTGGCATCTGCAGAACTGATATGCAGGCTCTTCCCTGGGCGTGCTGCTGTATCCCCTTGTTAGACAAACTGAAGTTTGCAGGCACACTGTATCTAGCAGGACTTGTCCAGGCATGTCGCTTGGCATTGACTGTGCCCAAGCAACTAGAAGCAGAGGACCACTGACTTCCCTGGTGGTTACCGATAGCAACAATAAAGTTTGTAACCCATGCCTCACTGAAGGGAATATTTTTAGCACAGTCCCACCCGCATGCTTACCCCGATCACCCCAGGCAACAGTAGACACTTCCAGGCACACTTTACTGTTCAAAGGAGGATTTTGAAGCAAAAGGTCAAGATGCCCAGCATTAACAGATTGCTGGACATATTTGTAATCCAACCCAGGACATCCAGCGATAGCAGATCACTAGATGTATTTGTAATCCATGGGTCGCCCACCGTGATTGCCACGGGTAACAGCACATGGTAAAACAGTTCCTGAGTTGCAGGTCTTTAGCACAAGTGTCTGTTCCATCCGCGGTTGGGGCAACTGGTGGAGCAGGCAGCAATAAAGTTGAACTTGAAAGCAGCTCCCGCTGGTTGCTATGAACAGTGGCACTTGTTACTGTAGTACTGAATAGCAGGCAGTGCACATAAGTCCTTCCCCAGAGTTGAATTCCTCAACTGGTGGTAGAACAAAGCACAGTTCCCACCAGGGAGCTGATCAGGGAGCCCACCCTGACCACCAGGGAGCCCATCCTAGACTACCAGGTAAGGGACACAATGCCCAACATGGATGGCACTCAGTGCCTATTTCAGATGCCACCCAGGACCACCAAGGAAAGCACACCTTACAGTGCCCTCTATCAGTGCCACCTATCAGTGCCCTCTATCAGTGCCACCTATCAGTGCCCACCAGTGCCATCTATCCGTGCCACCTATCAGTGCCCATCAGTGCCACCCACAGTGGTGGATCATCAATAGGGGGCGCCTGGGCACCACTCCCCGCTGTGAATGAGGGGAAAAAAAATAAAGTGTTCTGAGTCTGACCGACCCCTTTAAAAGTGGCGCCGGTACAGTGTTTTCTTTTTTTTCCGGCTCCTTGCTGTCTGCTGACAGCAATTAGTGAGCCCATTGGTCAGAACTAAAAGTGCGTGTGTGTGCGTCAGAGAGGCACACACACCTACACTGATTGGCTGCCCTGAGCATTGGACTTTCAGTGATTAGCCATGTCACGGTGTGGTGGGCGGGGACGGGACTGTGGCGGACATGCTGCTGGGCGTGTGATGACTGCCCACAGGCGCAGCACCCGCCGGGTTCCCTCCATCTGTCCTCCTCGCATGTTGCATGTGCAGCTGAGTGCTGGCCGAATCCGAGGACGAACTTGCAGTGCCACTGCCGAGTGCCGACCGTGCCAGTGGCTCCCTCTCCAGCCATGTTTTTTTAACATGGGTTCCTATGGAACACGTTCACATCAATGCATTTTTGTGCCTCTGCATTTTTGGAAAGGGTCGGGGATTTTTTTCCCCCCAAAAAGCAGCGTTTTGCATGTAATAGACTTTAATGGGCATGCAAGAAAAACGCAAGTGCTGTGTTTTTGTTGCGTTTTTACTGCAGATTTGCGTTTTAAATCTGCCTAGCAACAAAATTTTCCCCCCAAAAAATTATTTAAAAAAATTAAAAAAAACGCAAATTGCGTCAAAATTGCATTAAAAACTTAGAAAGCACAGCAAAAAACAGTGAAAAAAACACTGAAAAACAAAATGCATTAGTGTGAATCCAGCCTTAGGGGGCTTTTGGGTTTAAACAGGGAGAATCTGCACCACACAGGGTGATTAGGGTGTGCCCAGGCACACCTGACACATGTTTTGCGCACGCCTATGATTGTGTCTAAAATAAGGTAAAGTAAGGTTTGGTTTAATAATGTCATTAGCATGTTCATGAATGGACAAATGAGGAACCATGGAAGGCAAAATATAAGCAGAATAAATGTCAGCTTTAAGCCGATCATCACCCTGCTTCTAGGAGTTGCTGACCTCAGCTAGCCATTACACACAATGCAAGTGGCGCACATTTTCCCTATCAGAGTTTTCCTTCTTAGGCATCTCCAGATGCAATCTGTCTTATTTTTCTACACCCCGGCATTCTTTTTTGACACTTTGTCGGTTTCGTTCGAGGCGGACGTTCTGTGCCACCAATGGCTGAGCTCCCCTCATTAGGCTTTGCGAGTAAATAATTTATGGAGGTAATTTGGGAAGACGGAACATTTTATTAACTTCCAGGACCACCCCCTGTTCTCGCTGTGCGTTGTCAGATCACCGTGTGGCAAAAAACTTATTTTTAATGGTTTCCATGGCAACACGGGAGAGGGACCGCTCCAGACGGAGACTTCTTTACAGGAGAAATAACTATTTATACCGCTGATAATCAGGGACTTGATTATTTCATCTCTAGTGACCCCAAGTCTGCGATAACGCACCAAATCCTCCGCAGATGTCTAATAATATACCTGCTAAGATAAATGACATGGATGTCAGGATTCCATACACACACTGTCATAGGCAGAGCGCGCTCAGGGATTCTGTAGGAAGTCATACATACAGGGGGAACGCAGTCTATTGTTGCTGGGTAGGTCTATTGTTGCTGGCGGGGGGTCTTTTGTTGCTGGGAAGGATATACTGTTGAGGGAGAGTTCTATTGTTGCTGGCTGCTGGAGAATATATTGTCGCTGGTGGGGATCTATTTTTGTGTGGGGGTCTATTATTGCTGGGTAGGTCTATTTTTGCTGGCGTGGGGGCTCTTATGTTGCTGGGAAGGATCTAATGTTGAGGGAGAGGTCTATTGTTGCTGGCTGCTGGAGAATCTATAGTCGCTGGTGGGGATCTATTTTTGTGTGGGGGTCTTTTATTGCTGGGTAGGTTTACTGTGGCTGGTGGGGGTCTTTTGTTGCTGGGAAGGATCTACTGTTGAGGGAGAGGTCTATTGTTGCTGGCTGCTGGAGAATCTATTGTCGTTGGTGGGGATCTATTTTTGTGAGGGTCTATTAATGCAGGGTAAGTCTATTGTTGCTGGCGGGGGGGGGGGTCATTTGTTTCTGGGAAAGATCTACTGTCGAGGGAGAGGTCTATTGTTGCTGGCTGCTGGAGGATCTATTGATGCTGGCTGCTAGGAGATCTGTTGTTGATGGGGGTGGTATTTTTTTTTGGGGCGGTCCATTGTTGTGTGGGGATCTATTGTTGCTGGAGTGGGGTCTAATATTTCTGGGGGGGGGGGGTCTACTTTTGCGGGAGTGGGGTCTATCAAATTCCATTAAATTAGTAGCACAACATGATACTTTGTTCTGTATTCTGTAAGGGGGAGATAGTGGGAGGTGGGTAGGGAGTGGAACCAAGAGACAGTGCTCAGAGGTAGGGTGCAGGTGACTCAGAAGGGGGGAGTTCCTGCACCCTGCATACATAGTATGCTTTTAAAGCTCCACTGCAAGTAGGAAAAAAAAACGACCCCAGCATTGTAAGGGTTAAAGTGATTGTAAAGAGTACATTTAAAAAAAAATAATAATAAACACGTTATACTTACCTACTCTGTGTAATGGTTTTTCACAGAGCAGCCCAGAGCCTCCTATTTTGGTGTCCCCCACAAGCAATCCAGGCTCCTTCTCTTCTCTGTGTGCCCCCATAGAAAGCCACGCTGCCTGTGTCCATAGACACATACAGCACATATCAGTCCCAACCCCAGTCCCTCCTCACAGCATTTGATTGACAGCAGCAGCAGCAGTGAATGGCTCCTGCTGTTGTCCGAGCCCCTGTGAGAAGAGGAAGAGAGGGGTGAGAAGACTGCAGCCAGGCAAAGACCTGGATCCCGCACAGACTCAGGTAAGTTGTCCTACAATATTTTTATTAGGAGTAAAATAAAATAAGTACTAGTCACAAACATAGGTAGTAAAAACGTTCATCAGGCCACTCCTCGTGGCTACACTCTCCCAGACAGGCTGATACCTCTAGAATAGGGGGACCTCCCCAGGAACCCTGCAACTGACGCGTTTCAAAGGTATGTCCTTCATCAGAGCCAAAAGAAGGTCATGCCTTCGAAATGTGTTAGCCAGCATGGATCCAGATGAGGTCCCCCTATTCTAGAGATATGAGCCAGGCTGGGAGAGTGTAGCCCCAAGGAGTGGCCTGATGAACGTTTTTACTATCTATGTTTGTGTGTAGTACTTACTTATTTTATTTTACTCCTAATAAAAATATTGTAGGATAATGCACTAGGCCAGTGCACCCTCTCTCTTTCTTTTATTTATCTCTTCAGTGTTCTGAGGACAACCCCAGTCCTAGAGAGCATACATCAGCAGAGTAATAGAAGCCCCTCCCAAGGATCTTTCCCTGCAGATGACAAAGAACAGGGAGAGATCATGTGACCACACAACACGCTGCAGGAAGAAGGGATTTAGAGGATTAAAAAAAAAAACATGCTTGTAAAAGCCTTTAAATGATATGTATTCTTCTGTCCCCAGCTCCTCCCCTTCCCTTAGCTAGGTTTTATTCTGTATAGATAGCTCCACCCTTTGTTCATTTTTCCCAGTAATGCATCTCAGCCACATGTCTAATGGAGTGGATCACCTTATGATCTTTTGACCTATCCAGTGTTCATTGTTGTAAGAGCCTCACAGTTTATGGATTAAACTTCACAAGATCTTCAAGGTGTCACCTGGATCGAGTCACTGTCTGCTAATTCAGTTAAGATTGGGTTATTGATATCTCATCACAACTGTAAGTTACAGAGATCACACTTTCAATGCTTAGATTGGAGAGGCAGAACAGCACGATATACCTGTATATGATTCATGTGAATTATGGCAATTAACACTTCTCTGTTTAGTATCACTGAGATCACATACTTGAATAGAATTTTATTTTTAATGCAGAGATTAATGTCACTTTAAATCAGACCTTCACCCTCCCGAGGAAGATCCCGCCTCTCCACCCCTCCCCCACTTCATCTGGCGGAATTGGGCAATCTTTTTTTTCCTTTTGTTTACGTCTTTTTTTTCTATTGAAATCTGCCCATGTACATCACATATCCTGGGAGGCATAGGCTTTCATTGAAACACAGGAGGAGAACACTGGCCTATCGTGAGGCCTGCCCGACGTGCCTCTCAGTGACGTCAGAGAGAACATGGCGGCGTGGGACAGAGCTGTGGCTGCCGCCCGGGCATGAGATGATCTCAGCCGGTCAACGCTGGATCCACTAGATGGGTGAGTATCTGAAGTGTGCAAATACAAGGAGAAAAGACCGGCTAAATTGACCCCCCCTGGATTTTATAGGCAGATATCAGAGTCAAAATATTATATACATAAAAAGTATACTTTATTTCTAAACAACAATAAAAATGTATATCAAGGGACAGAGGGAAAATGTGTGCCCTTCAGTACATAGCTGTAATACAGTCACATTAAAAACAATATAGCACAATGGTTGCATAGAGTGTAAGCTGTATAGTGACAATAAATTGGCCCTAGTCCATCCTACACCGCCAAGAGATTGGTAGGGTCAGTGCTGGGTGTGCAGCTGGTTATCCCAACATGTTTCAGATATTAGTGTGTATTATCCTTCTTCAGGGAATAGTTACAATATGGATCAATATCTGTTCAGCTCTACAATGTAAAAAACATAGTATGAGAGGTCACAGAGGTCTAAACAAATACAATACGGAATATACAACATATTATATAAATCATGAATTCACATCAACATTACACATCAATCTTGTATACTAAACATAGGGAGAACATGCATGGCAGAGTATATGTATTGTGTAGGTATGCTAATCATGGGTTAACATACACTTACATGTCAACCATGCAGCATGTGTGCATCCGTCCAGTCCAACATAGGATGGAAGTCGGCCCTACAAGGTCACCACCGGTACCCCGCACGCCAAAGAACCACAGGCCAACGCCACCAACGGCCAGGCAAACGCAGCACATAGTGCATGTGTATATGTCAATACGGCTGAAGAATGTATGTGCCATAGACATAATTAGACAGGAGTTAAATAAGGTAGCACAATTTTGGCCAAAGTAAAATTGAAAAGACCAGTACCTTAGGGGCATGTAGATCATGGGCGTCTCGCAGAGCAGTTGGACAGAGGCGTCCATGCTCCATCGCACTATATATGGTGCAGTCCATCCCGGCAGGAACCAATCCGCCACGGGTGGGAGGTGACGACCGTCCGGCATGTAGAGATAATGTGCAAATACCACCATCAGATAGGGGGAATGTGGAGGTCAGCCAGAGATCCTCTTTAAGTCTATGGGCAGTGGAATAAGTTGTAATACTTCATTGCTCTGGTGCTCTCCTCTTCTGGCTGATGCTCTAGATTGTCATGGGTCCTCGCAGTCCTCACCTACTTCTGACCCTGCAATGAAGATTGCTGGCCGAAGCACCTTAGGGGACCTGCTGGGGCAAGGAATAAGGTAAGTATTACACCTTTTCTGCCCCTAGATATAATGAGCACTTAAAGTGTTACTAAACCCACAAAAGTCTGTATATGCAGAATAGCATGCATGCTATACTCACTGTGTAACTTAAGGGGTTAATCCTCTGTATTGTTTTAAAAAGGCTGTTTGATACTTCCTTCTTGTCCTGTCTACTATATTAGACTATACTATATGTGGGAGATTAGCTTGTGGGGATCACTATTCAGAGGAAAATATTCAGCATGGAGATCAGTTTCTTAAAAACCTGGCGGTTTGCCAGGTTTATTATCATAGGTTTGCAAGATCAAAACACATAAAAACAGAAAACAAAACCACGCCGTACGCCGCTAAACTAAACAAAGGGGTTCCTCTCTATACAGTGTGGGGCTGTCCCTGACACCCACAAAACATAAGCACAGTGCAAACTTTGGCATATTGAAAAACGGTTTGACGATTTTTTCCGAAAACAAATTTTCAAAAAGAACGAAAATCCGAAAGAACGAAAATCCGAAATTCGAAAATACGAAAGAACAAAAAACATTTGGATAATTTCTATTGTAATTAAATGATTAAGTTTATTAACTATTATTATAGTTTATTATTATTATTATGTATTATTAATAATAATGACAAAAACTATAATAACAGCTATAAACTATTACATTATAGTTATTGGAATTTCCTTTCAAATTTGGCTGCCTGTTAGTGAACGTAATGAATACGAATTTAGAGTACCATTTCGAAAAATAATGCTGTTTTAGTTAAGCCAAAGGTGATTCAAATAGTATTGTAATCATTTGATGAATATTTTTCTTTTGTTTGTTCACTTTTCCACATTCGAATTGAAAAAAAAAAATGCGAATACGAATTCTGAATACGAATTGAACAAATCAACTGAATTTAACAAAACTAAATTACTAAATGAAACAATTTTTTCGCCATGCACATGTCTACTTGTTATGTTTATTGTTATTGTATTATTTTTTTCTCCTTTTTTAAGGAATGTTGGTTTTATATGATTACTTGTGAACGAACATCCTTCCAGTTCATTGCTGCATGCCATGTGTCACCTGACCTGGTATTGGGAGCTTGCTCGGCTCCCATCCCTTCCGGGAGCTGCGACGCCCATCAGCGGGCCCTCCTCCTCTCCCCTCCTTGGGGCAGGTGGATGGCTTAGTGCTGGGTGTCGACGTCACGCTATGCGCGCCGGATGTTGTGTGTCCCCTCACGTGGCGCCGCATCTTCAGCGTGCTTCCCATCTGACGGCTATGTGGGAGGTTGGGTTTTGGCACCGATAGCGAGCGGTCTTCGAACACTGGCACCTCCCTCCTACAGTGCACGCCTGTGTGACGTTGGTGGGGGGTGTGGCGGCCGGGCCCCTTAAATCCCATCCTCTATTCATTCACTGCTTAGTTGTCACAACTCTAGCTTGTTTCACCACACTTTTTCCTTTGCTACTCAGCTTTGCACATTCCATGTCCTTCTGCTTTTTTTGGGGGTTTAGCTTTCTACTTGTGCAGTTCCTGGGTTTTTTCACTTCTTTTCCTCCCTGTCCTAATCTATAGGACAGTTTTATTAATCCACTCACTTCATTTATTCACAGAAGCCCTCTTCACTTTGGGCAAGCCTCCCCGGTCACTTTCAGCCACACAAATATATTTTTTCCTGGACGATGGTGCTCTGGATGTGGCCCTTTTTGGGGCATTCTGACTGCCCCCCTCACCTCAGCTTCCGGCCAAGATACCCTACCCTGGGTGTATTCGGAGTGCAGTGTCACGCCTCATCATGCAGCTATGTCTGTAAGTACTCAAGCACCTCCATTTTCCCTTTTTTCCCCCCTCTTCCATTTTTTATCTGTCAATTCTATTCATTTGCCCATTTGGTGATACTATCTACATTTTTTTATTAAATACAGTCTATAGGCACGTGTATGCTCCTGAAGAGTGGGTATTAACTTCCACGAAACGCGTAGAGCTGTCATATGCCGTGCCTAAAATTATTATACAATGTATAAACTTCATCAGTTTGTGAACCTTGTTGATATTACCATTTCATATGTATTGTTTCAAAATTAAGAAGCTGGATAAGCCCAAATGTGTGTGTATATGTATATGTATATATATACGAACTGTTTACAATGTACAATTGATGAATTCATTACATACTTCTTTAATCAATAAAATTATTGATTTTTATAACCTGTGTGCTTCACTAAAAGTCCCACCCCCCTTCTTTTATGAATTATTTTTATATGATTATTGGTTAATAAATGGCTGTTGAGGACAATTTTACTCCATAATTGTGTCAAGGTGGTTATTGCACAGGAAATAAAAGAGATCCGGATGGCCGCTCTCCAATTCAATCCTTTATTGCAACATAGTTCAAACAGTGCAGGAAAACAGTGCCATCTGACACTTTTCACGCCCCACTTTGGGCGCTTACTCATAGTCTATGACCATAGGTGGGTGCACATAGGGTGGCAGGTGTGCCTGGGCACACCCTAATAGCCCTGTACTGTGCAGATTCCCCCTGCTGCCTGTCTGCAGAGAAAGGGATGGGGGAATCTCTGTCTCAAAAGTGAGACATCAGGGGTCTGTTTAGACCCCTGATATTTCACCAAAGCCCCCCCAGCAGGGCTCCTAAATAAAATGGTAAAAAATGTAATAAAATATAATATTGTAAAAAATAAAAAAACAAAATTGTAAAAAAATAAATAAAATAAAATTAAATTAAACTACTGACACTGATATCTGCCCTTCTGACATATATACACACAGACTCATGTTTGTTTGAGCTTTGTGGTGCACACCCTAATGCCATGGGCTGCGCACACCTATGTCTATATGTCTATGACTATGACTATGAGTAAGCGCCCATAGTCAGGTGTGAAACGCGTCAGTTGGCACTGTTTTCCTGCACTATTTGGACCATGTTGCAATAAAGGATTGAATTGGATCTCTTTTATTTCCTGTGTATCTCACACTGAGCCTGCACCCAGGAGAGTGGAGGCGAGGTAATCATTCGGTAACACACCTTGGAGCTGGCTCACCTTTATGGTGGTTATTGTAGTTTAGTTGGTTGGGGTAGGTTAGCGGTCATTATCTATATGGGTGCCGATGACATCTATGGTACCTTAGTCAAGCTAATATAATGAAAAATTTGGGAGCTTATACTAGTTTTAAAAAAATACACAGATTTTTTTATCAAATGAATACATTGCTGGAATAAAGCGATCTTTTGAAGAAATACAACGCGTTCTCCTTTAGGTGAAATTTTTCCGCAGTTCAGTTCCTGCTCATCACCTGACACAGTGGAGGAGGAATGTGTGGGTGCAAAAACTATTGTTCTGTTCAGGAGATATGAACAGCTCATCCATGAGCATTATAGAATAACAAACCAGTGACGCTAGTAATGGCAGCCACACTGATATGTCTTCTAAGCTTTATGAAAACCTCCATTCTTAAAGGAGCCCTACTATTCCAAATAATAAAAAGGTCAGCATTATAGTACTACCAAGATCACATGACCAAAGCTTCATTTTAAATCTAAACCCTTAAAAAGCAAACAAACAAAAAATACTTTTTCTTCATTACTACACTGCAATACTAACTTTCTCTCCAGCAATGTCTCCTGCAAATTGGCCAAGCAGATGTAGCACCCCCCTGGGTCTACTGAAGGCAGGGAGTAACCTCCAGAGGCAGGGGGCAAGCTGGTATTTGCCCCAGGGCTGAGTCCATGGCTATAATGGGGAGTTTGGAACAGAAATTGGCGCCAGTCACTTTCGATATTTTCAAAGCTTTAATGCAGAACTTGAAAGGAGGTAGTAGGAGAGGGGGTTAGGGTAGGGTTGCCACCTGTACGGTTTTCGAATGATGTGTTCGGGTTTACAGCTGCCCCAGACCCGGACACATCATTCACAAACCGCACTGCACAGGGAGTGAGAAGTCGGCTCTCTCTCTCCAGCAGCCCAACAGCCCCTCCCCCCTGCTCCTTCTCTGCTCTCTGCACTCACACGGGAGGAGGAGGGGGAGGGGGAGGAAGCACACGCTGATGGAGGTACAAAAGTTTTCTGTGTAGAAGGACAGGGAGGAGGGGGAGAGAGAGGCATGGTAGGAGAACAGCGTGACAAATGTGTACTGATTGAGGGGGTTAAGAGGATGTCAGGGGGGGCACTTTGGCAGCCTAGAAATCCTACAATCCCTTCCAGCACCATCCTCCCCAGCACACACCCCCCCAGCACCATCCCCCCCCAGCACACATCCCCCCAGCACACCCCCCCAGTACACATCCCC
>BLSH010489184.1:2590175-2603021 GCA_018402905.1 Glandirana rugosa
GTTCTACCAGGAATCGGACAGAACGGGTCGCACCTTCTTCGATTCGGTTAGACTCTTCTAGGTCCCCTCCTGGGAACGAAATCTCTCGGTCCTACTTCCGACCAGGGATTACTTCCGCATATCTAACTCCCCCTATACCCCTGCTAGCACTAGTCCTCTCTCCAGCACATAAAAAATGCCGCCGCTAAAGTGTTCGGGTTTGGCTTGAAGAAAAGGTGGCAACCCTAGGTTAGGGGTCTCAGATACCAGTAGCAGATCACTTACAGACTCTTGGATCCAGAAAAAGTACAGCTTCACAGTACCAGAACCTTTAAGCTGACCAGGTGATCCTGCAAACATGTTTTAGATGTAGGACAAGATTCAGCTTCACAGTGTCAGAACCTTTATGCCGACCCGGCAACACTGTAAGCACGTTTTAGATGTAGGTGCGTCCTCCAAACGACTCACCAAGCCTTCATTAGGGACCAGCCTTCATCCTGGCTCTCTAAAGCAAGGGTCCTCCCCTGGATCTTCTCAGATTGGCTTAGCTTCTTCCACGCTGGGCAAGACAGGCTAAGGACCATCTTGGGATTAGTAGGCCCCAGACAGACTTTTGGGCCTACTTGCAGAGCTCACTGCAGCATCATGTCCTCAGGCCAGGAGGGCCTGAGGCAAGAGAGAGCAAGCACATGGCCCAGCCCAAATAAATATCCCTTCCCAGAATTCAACAGCGGCCAAGAACCTACTACTGGGCTGTGTGGAAGAAGAATAAATATTCATAGCTCAACCTAGATCAGGGATATGCAATTAGCGGAACTCCAGCTGTTGCAAAACTACTACATGATGGGACTAAAAGTCCCATCGTGCCTTTGCCTCTGGATGTCATGCTTTTGGCTGTCAGAGTCTTGCTATGCCTCATGGGACTTGTAGTTCTGCAACAGCTGGAGGTCCGCTAATTGCATATCCCTGACCTAGATGTACTTCTCATACTGGCTTGTGGTACCAGTGACACCTACTGGCGACAGTGAGAAATACACAACCTAATTGAGATTAGGAAAAGACCAGATAAACTGTCTACAGCCCAGCCAAAAACAAAATTTACATTACAGCCTCAGCTTAGGACCAAGGGGCTACACAGGTTAAAAGCAGTATTGAACCCAAAACCAAAAATGTAATATATTGGAACTTACCAATCATTAAATGTGGTAGCATTAGTTTTCTTTTTTTAGGCTTTTTTCCCATTTTCATCTGGTGATCTGGCCAGTAACACACCTCTTGTGTTAGAGTGCCCCTGCTCTCTCTTTAAACAGCAGCATTGTCAGTCTGGGGGAGGGAAGTGTTAGATGTACTAGCAGATTTAGATACACTAAAGCCCATACACACAATGCAAATTTCGGACTGGAATTTTGGTACGGTGACCAAGCGTCCAAAACTCTTAGGCCTCATACACACAGACGTTTGCAAAAAAATAAGCAAAATGCCGGGCCCGACGTCAGGGAAAAAACACCTTTTTTTTCGGCGTTTTGCATTGACGTCAATGCACGGTTTTCCACGCTAGCTTTCAGCGGCGTTTTCTGCCTCTATTAAAAATCAATGGTTCCCTATGGGAGCCCATTGATTTGAATAGAAGTCGCACCAGAAGTCGCATCATGATGATCTGACTTGTGGCGCGACTTGTGTGCTAGAGATCTTAAACAGGAACCCCCACAAAAAAATTGCGTGGGTTTCCCCCCCAAGAGCATAGCAGGCTCTTCTATGTGGCATGGATTTTAAGAGGAACACCCACGCTGAAAAAAACGCCATAGGGTGCCCCCCAAAATACATACCAGACCCTTATCCGAGGACGCAACCTGGCAGGCCAGGAAAGGGGGTGGGGGACGAGCGAGCGCCCCCCCCCCTCCTGGACCGTACCAGGCCACATGCCCTCAACAGGAGGAGTATGGGTGCCTTGTTCTAATGTTGATGGGGACAAGAGCCTCTTCCCGACAACCCTGGCCATTGGTTGTCAGGGTCTGCGGGCGGGGGCTTATCTGAATCTGGAAGCCCCCTTTAATAAGCCTGTGCTGTGATGGCCTGCCCCCCAGGATGTGACGTCATGAGGGGGGGCTCGGGATGACATCAGCGTGTGGCCCCAGCCCCATGCCAATATAAGGCAACCGCGCAGTGCAGACCCGGCATTCGAGTGGAAGAGAGCGACGAGTTAACATCTCCAGAAGAAGAAGAAGCAGCAGGAGCGGGAGAAGCTAGCCGAGGAGACAGCGGCAAAAGAGCAGAACACCCCGCAGAAGAGAGAAGACCCCTCAGAAGACCCAAGACCCCGCAAAAGAGCCGAAGAAAGAAGAGAGGGGAGAAGACACCGGAGCTGATTTAATAAAATATTTTAAAAAGCTGTGTAGCGTGTTTTTTTTGTACACTTTTTTCCAGGTAAATGGGTAGGGGTACGATGTACCCTATACTCATTTACATAGGGTGGGGGGCTGGCATCTGGGGGCCCCCTTATTAAAGGGGGCTTCCAGATTCCAATAAGCCCCCGCCCGCAGACCCCAACAACCAACGGCCAGGGTTGTTGGGAAGAGGCTCTTGTCCCCATCAAAATGGGGACAAGGTGCCTTGGGGTGGGGGGCGCAGAGCCCCCCCGCCCCAAAACACCCATACTCCTCATGTTGAGAGCATGCAACCTGGTACTGTCCAGTAGGGCGGGGGGGCGCTCGCTCGTCCTCACCCCCTTTCCTGGCCGGCCAGGTTGCATGCTCGGATAAGGGTCTGGTATGTATTTTGGGGGGGAACCTACGCCGTTTTTTTCGGCGTGGGGGTACCTCTTAAAGTCCATGCCAGATCGAAGAGCCTGGCATGCTCTTGGGGGTTCCCCTTTTTTGCGGGGGTTCCCCTTTAAGATCCCTAGCACACAAGTCGCGCCGCAAGTCGGATCATCATGATCCGACTTCTGGTGCGACTTCTATTCAAATCAATGGGCTCCCATAGGGAACCATTGATTTTTAATAGAGGCAGAAAACGCAGCTGAAAGCTCCCATAGGGAACCACTGATTTTGAATAGAACGCCTGCCGAGGCTTAACGCTGTGTGTACAACGTTAAGCAACGTTATTGAGCGTTTTGCCGGCTCTGCGTCAAAAACGACATGGCGCTGCAGCTTCGGAACGCACTGGTCCCGCGTTCTAGCTACAGCTCACTAACGCTGATGCCCTCTACTGCTCAAAAACTTCAGCATTTTTAGAGGGCCATTGAATAACATGGAGAGCTGTAAAAAACGCCTAAAAACGTGGCATTAAAAAACGCCCGTGTGTATGAGAGCATACCGTTAGTATGCTCCTTTCATTAGCCAATTTTGATTTTTCCGACGAAAAAAGCTGGATGTGCAGACTAGAATTTTTTTTCGTACATTGGGTCAATGTTTGAATTACGTATCATTAGTACAGTTTTCGTACGAAAAAAAATCGTATGATCAAGACTGCGCATGCTCAGAAATGAAAAAATACATACAAAACTATTCAACACATGACGTCACTTAGGACGTTGAATTTGGTCCTACGAGCATCCAACAAAAAACGTCTAGAAATCTAAGCGCGTGTACAATGTTTTACATATTGAAGTTAACACTTTACAAGCAGTTGCAGCAAACATTTTTTTTTTTCATTTTAGGATAATGGTTTTACAAATTAATAGCACTGATCATTGCAAGCACCCCTGCCAGTGTTAAATGGTTTGTCCCAATCCTGCTACACCTGCAAGGGAGCTTGTTCTGTTGAAAAATAAACAGACTTGCTGGCTGGATCACCAGATGAAAATAAAAGATGTACAGCCATCACATTTAAAAATGGGAAAGCTGCAATATAATAAACATTTACTTTTGGGTTTAAAGTGGAAGTAAACTTCCATCTAATGGTTGTACCTATAGGTAAGCTTATAAAAAGGCTTACCTATAGATACTATAACCATCTCCTAAACTTGCACCGTTTAGGAGATATTTACTGTATACTGTGCCAAGGATGTCGCATGCGCTCTGAAGGAACGGTCACCCATGCCGTCTCTCCAGAGCCGCGTGCTCCCCCGCGCATACAGCCGGAATCCGCAGACCAGGAAGGAATAAAGTCCTAATAAAATATGTTTACGCTTTTGGTTGTAACATGACAAAATGTGGAAAATTGCAAGGGGTATGAATACTTTTTCAAGGCACTGTATGTGCCTATGTACAATGGAATGCATTCATATTAGTAAAAAAATAAATAAGTAATAATGAACGCCCAGAAACATGAGAAAACATGCGTGTTCTGATGTGCTAAAACACAAGTGGTCATAGTGGCCAGAGAGAGCGAGACCTTAGTGCAGTAAACTGAATTTCAGTGTCACTTTATATCATCTTCATAGAATTAAAAAAGCTGCCACCATAATTATGTATCATCACAAACTCTGAAAACATGTTCATTTTTTAATGTCAATTAGGACTAATAATGAACACTTATGATGCTCATGCACGCTCGTTATCCCTTACAGGGCAGACAAATCAGTTGCAGCATCTGCAGAAATCAAGGAAGAGCTCTCGTCTTAAAAAAAGGAAAAAAAAAAAAAAAGTCAGATAAATGCTTCACAAACCATGTTGTAATTGTAGTTGTAAAACAAAAAAGCCAAAAAACACTGTAGACGAATTTACTGCCCCTCCGAAAAGTGATGCGCAATGGATTGCTTTTCATAGGTGGTTGAACAGCGGTTGGCAGGTTCAAGAGGCGATTCTCAATACCGGTTTCTTTTTTTTATCCCAAAGTGAATTTTATATTGAAATACAATGCCGCAGCCGTGTGCTAAATGTTGGCACACAGCAGCGGTGCAATTCCATCATTAAGACCCATTTCACACTGCAGCACCGCTAAAACGCTGGACGTTTTTGCCATGCTTTAGCAGCATTTTAGCGGAGCTTTTGCCCCAGTTTTCAGGCACTAGTGGGTCAGGTTTTTTAAGGTCATGTGACAATGTGACCTTAAAAAATAAAAAAAAAAATAGACCCGTTTTCTGGCGCTTCCGAACCGCTTTTCAAGTGGTTTGGAAGCGCTGCCTATTCATTTCAATGGGCAGGGGCGTTTTTGAAGCGCTATTTGTAGTGCTTCAAACCCACCCCAAAGATGCTGCTTGCAGGACTTTTTTGACCACCCCGCAAGCGCACCGCCCAGGTGTGAAAGCACCTAATGAAATCAATGGGAGGCAGTCTTCAGGCGCTTTTCATCGGCTATTTCTAGCGCTAAAACACCTGAAAACTGCCTCAGTGTGAAAGGGGTCTAAAGTGGTTGTAAACCCTCTCCTATAACCAGTGAAGTGAACACCCTCAGGTGATAGAAAGAGATGAAACAAATCCTCCTACAAAAATTCAGTAGAGACCGACCGAATTTCGATCCATGTGTGGCCACTATGGTTGAACAAAAGTTTGTTTTTTAAAACCTACCTATCGGATAAAAGTAGCTTGATCAGCACTGTAGGCAATGACTGCAGTGCTCACCTGTGTATTCTGACAGTGGAGGAGTATCCCCACTTGTAAAGTGTAGTATATTACATTTTGGTTTTAATACCTCTTTAATTTTCAACATTTTTGTGGACTGGGTGGTGTCAGCCCTGCCCATTGTCCTTTGGAAAATTATTCAATCCCAAGTGGACATCTCCTTCATAGCTAAGTTGTTGGATGACCGGAGGTGTAGAAGGGGCCTTCAAGGAAGGAGACGGCCACTTGTCAGCCTTCCATCTCTCTGCATTCCTCTTGCCGCCTCTTGTCGCTGGAAGCACATGAAGCCAAGACAAGGCCGTTATGAAGTGGCCATCACCTTCCTAGCTATGTTGTTGGACAGCTATGGGGAGCAAGGGGTCAGTATTCCATCCCTCTGAATTCATCATGCCGCTGCTTGTATTGGAAAATTGCTTGAAGCCTAGGCTGCAGCCATTATGAAGCAGCCATTTGCTTCCTAGCTATGTTGTCAGTCAGGAGATGGCTACGTGCTAGCTTCCTGTCCCTCTGCACTCTTCTTGCCACCGCTAGTCTTGGGAAAGCGTTCAGAGCCAAGACAAGTGGTCATCTCCTTCCTAGTTATGTTGCTGAATGACCGCAAGTGGAGAAGGAGGCCTCTTGGAGCTCTCAGCCTCCCATCCCTCTGCATTCTTCTTGTCGCCTCTTGTCTCGGGAAGCGCATGAAGTTGAGACAAGGCCGTTATTAAGTGGCCTTCACCTTCCTAGCAATGTTGTACAGCTATGGGCCAGCTTTCCATCCCTCTGAATTCATTATGCCTGTGCTTACCTCTGGAAATTGCTTGGAGCCTAGGCTGCAGCCATTATTAAGTGGTTATTTCCTTCCTAGTTATGTTGTCAAACGGACGCGGGGAAAGAGGGTAGCTAGGAAAGAGATGGCTACATGTCAGCTTCCTGTCCCTCTGCATTCCTCTTGCTGCCGCTTGTCTTAGGAAACTGTTATGAGCCGAGTCTCCTTCCTAGTTATGCTGTTGGACAACCACATGGAGAGAAGGGTTCTTCTAGAAAGGAGTCACATGTCAGCCTCCCATCCCTCTGCATTCCTCTTGCCGCCTCTTGTCTTGGGAAGTGCTTGGAGCTGGGAAAAGTGGCTGTTATGAAGGGGTTGCCATCTTCCTAGCTATGCTGTTGGACAGCTGTGGTGGGTGAGGGGTAACAGAGGGTGTCCAGTTTGACCTCATAGCTAGGGTTAAGAAGCACCTAGAAACATGGGGCAAAGTACAATATGCACAGTGAACACAACATTAAAAAAAAATAGTTATTTCTTCAATCAACACACATCATTGTGTGACATAACGCACCTCAAGTAAATTAAATGGTCACTGAAAAACACACAAGTGAAATCAGACCCAACCTACATACATGTCTCTTTGTCAGTGACTCAGAAAGTAACAAAGCCACAGGATCAGCATAACAGTTGGTAAGCTGGCAACTTTAGAAGGAGCTTGTTTATGGTCACTCATGTATCTATCTCTGCACCCGTTTCCTTTAGGTTATCTTGATGGTTAAATAAGGCATTCTAGTCCAGTCGGCATTCCCAGATGGTAGACTGAAATGCCCCTGATCATCTTTTTAAACAGATCTTGTGTCAGATTATAAAGGAAGGATTCTTATGCATGAAATGATGCTGCTCGATGAAGCATTCAGCTTATACATCTACATAATATCCCTCCTTTGCATACGGTAACAGAGAGCTCGGCTCCGACAGCTGCAACAAGGTTTCCAGCCTCACTGCCCCAATCATGTACAAATTGTCCTCACATTGGGAGGTCACCCGTCAACTCTATAGCTTGGGGAAAAAAAATCACTGACACATCACATGTGCTGGTGGAGCTTGTATTTCTATAGGCAAGGACCATATTTACCCCCCCCACCCCCATCTTCCATTTTAAAGCATGTTATGGCATTATTTTTTTTGCAACTCCTGTAGTAAAAAACAACATGTATTACTTCCTGTGCCATCACCAATCTGGTAATTAGATCATTTACTGCAGGTCAGGCTGGATGTCTCTACAGAGCAAGTCTCTGGTCCCTCCCCTGGATCTAGAAGCTTGGAGATGCTTCTGGAATTTAATGGGAGGAGGCCAGGAGATTCTGATCTGCATACTTGAGGGAATATGGCCAATCCCCAGGCAGAAGGCATTGGCAAGGTGGCTGGATCAGCCCTTAAATATGGTGGAGCCGTGCCAGCAGGGGAGTCGGGAGGATGGAGTGCTGAGGTTGCTGATGTCCGGCATGGGAGGGAAACCCAGGGCTGAGGGCTCTGCCTCCAGGCTGGGGATGAGGAAAGGAAGCCTAGGAGAGGGATCCCCATTACATTTGGGTATTGTGCAGATGACATCTGCGCTGGCATTGGAAAATCCATACAGTTGGAAGCCTGAACAGGATTCTTGCCCAGTAAAGGGGAGCAAAGGACAGTGTAAGTACCTCAGCTCTCCCAGGGGGCATAAAAGAGCAGAGATTGCCAGATGTGTCATACTTTCCAGTGCAGCATTGTGCTAAATTCCAATTGCTTATCCTGGGGTGTTCTTCAGAAACAGCCAGGTGGGCTAGTGGTCAAGCAGCCAGGAGGGCTGGTAGTATCTACAAACGTCAGGACTGTGTGAGGTTCTACTGAGAAGACACTATACTCCTGCACACAGTTTGAGATTTTGCACTATTTCACGAAAGGGGACTGAGAGCTCCTAGTTTGTAAAGAACTTTGCCACTGATCCATAGAGACTGAATTTATTCCGGAGGGAGTAGAGTCCAGGATCTTCATCTCTTTTTGTACATAGAGAAGGACGTTTGTCCTCATCTGTTATTCATCATGTCAAGTTGGGCATTCTATCATTCCTATACCCTATCCAAGTTGTTTTCCCCAATAAAACAATAAAAACAAGCACATGGGCTGATTTCTTGTGTCTTAAGGCAAGTTAGAAATGCATTTTGCCTAACTGTGCAGGAATAGAAGGAACCAGTACCCAGCGGCTCCTGTTGCATTTTGGCCACCAAATGGAGCTGACAATGATAGGAAAATGGAAAATTTCCTATCAAATACTTACCGTAATTTTCCTTTCCTGATGGACTCCATGGCAGCATACGTATGGGTTAACCCCGCCTCCTCTCCACTCCTATAGGACCCCACTCCCATCTAGCCCCATCCCATCTAGCCTACTCCTTACACTGGGGTGGGAACTCCTGCTGCCATGGAGTCCATCAGGAAAGGAAAATGAGGGTAAGTATTTGATAGGAAATTTTCCATTTTCCTGACGGATTCCATGGCAGCATACGTATAGGATTTAACTAGCCATACACCTCATGGGTAGGCAATGCTGAACCAAAGGCTTTAATTCATACCGTCAACAGACAGGCCCTTCAAGCCACAATAAACAGAGGATAACGAAGCAGGCTCTGCATAATAATGAGCCATAAATGTATTGATTGAGGGCCGCAAGGCCGCCCTATGGACTATTTTGGGAACCACATGCTGCAAAGTTGCCCGAGATGTAGACACACTTCTGGTTGAGCGAGTGGTCACCACCTCCAGAGAGACAAGCCCTCAGCTCTGAGCCTGTTGGATGGCCCAGACAACCCGTGCCACCATCATCCTAGATGAGGCACATTTCCCATGTTATTTTCGGCAAAGAATGAACAAGCATTCTAAAGCCTGAAGGAAGCTATAGCTTGCAGATATAATAATATCTGAGAGATTTCTAGAACCAAAGAAAAGGCCATCTTATACATAGCTCACATTTGTTTTACACTTGCCAAGTCACTCATAGTAGCGCAAAAGTCAGATCACTTATTTGTAAAAGAAAGGGTATTGCTGAGAGCCAAACTCAGAATTCCACAACATGACCTCTGCCATGTCTAAAGGACGTATGTTAGTACTCTAAAGGTTAGCAGAACAATTCCTTGGTACCCAGGAAATGATGTCATCTTGAGATTCGAGTGGAGCATAGGCAACAGCACCACTCACTCTGGAAAGAGTCTTAAGATAGGTTCTCCATGGCGATGTCTCAGTTTGAGGCTTTATATGCCGACATGATAGTCACGAGAAAGATGAATTTGACAGAGGTCTTGTAGGGACAATCTTAGAATACTGTGCTCCAATTCCCGAGGGAGTCGAGAACAAGAGGGAGGTATCACTTGGGAAGCCTCTGCTTACTCCAAAGTCTGAGCCTAGGTCATGACAGAAGGTCTGGCCTGAGGGGAATGGGCTCTGGTTTCCGGTAGCTGATCCGCGCTAACACAGGGAGCCATGGTAAATACGGCATCTCTGCCTCTACCTCCACGACTTCTGTTTTGAATCTTCACAAAAACCCGAGGTTGACCGGAACAGGAAGAATCACATGGGTCCCGCTGCATATCCAATAATCCGGCAGGCCCCTGTCCTGAAGCCTTGGAGATACCAGCCATGCGTATATGTTAGAAGATATCATGAGTTGGAAGCTTTTTGAGTGATATACTTTACAGAATACTTTACTTTCATGGAGAAATAGCAGAACATGTCTTCTAGCATGGAGCCATAGTGCCGATAATTTTAGATACTGAAAGGTGCGCAGATAGGAAGAAGACTGACCCAGATTCAGGTAACGATGCAAGTTAACGTTTAGGTCTACGAAATGAGCCAGTCACCTGGCTGGATCCCAATCATAAACTTCTCCTTTTAGATGAGAAATGTTTTAGGTGTGTGAAGTCTATAGCTGGCCTCTGCAAGCCATTCTTTATGACCATGAAGAGGGGCAAGTACATGCCCAGAAATCTTCCGCCTTCCCGGACTGGCACAGCAGCACTTTGCGACACCAGAGACCTTACATAATACAAGAGAATCTGGCTCTTTACTTCGGAATAAGGTAAATCTGGGAAAACAAAACTGAGCTGAGGAGGAAATCCGAAGGCCCATGCGTATCCTGAAACAACTGTTTTAAAGTTCCAACAGTCAAGACCCTCACTCGGCTTCTGGGAAACCCGAGGTCAGGTTCACTTAGCTGACATTTGAGGGGACACCTGGTCTCTCCACCAGCTCTTCCCAAAATCCTGACCTGGTCTGTAAAGCGTACGACCCCCGCACACTCTGAACATTGTCTTCTAGACCACGTATTCTTCCGGCCTAGCAGGCGCCGGTCCTGAGGCAAAACCCAACTGTGGCCAGGTTATAATGTTATTCAGCTTGTTGCAAACGATGAAGCTCCCTCAAGGGGATCTTCCACTACGCCTGCTAGGGGCAGGATCCGCAAGCCAAGGCCAGAGCCATGGCATTTACTTAGCCGTAGCTAGCCAGAACATTCCTACAATGTGTATGATGTCAAATGAAGCCTCGTCATGGAACCTACCGCCAGCTCTGGTTTCTGAACTACCAAGTTTCTGGTCGCTTCATCTGAAAGGTTTTGAATACTGCGTCCACATTCTTTTTCCACATTTTCAGTGCTATAAACATGGCCACTAGAGCCTAGGCCGACTTTCAGCCCAATCACTGCATCTTTCAGGGAAGAGCGACCAGCTTGCTTGCCTTATCAAGACTTCAACTACTAGAGAGGCAGCCTTTCGATGCGTCACATCCTTATCCCTGAATGGATATAGCTTGGCCTGCTCAGAAGGGAAGTATATCTTGCGACCTTGCTCATCCAAAATGATGTCCCCTAGTTCCGTTAGGAATGGGGAGAATAGGACACTCTCTCTGAGGCTACATCTCCACTATTGCGACCCCAAAGTTGCACGATTCAGAGCGCAACTCTGGAGTGCAACTCCGATGCAACTAAGTGCAGCCCCCGATCCAACTTTACAGTCTCTGGGTCAGAGCTGCATCAAAGTCGCACCAAAGTAGTGCAGGAACCTTTCAAGAGTTGCTGCAACTTTAAGTCGCATAAATTGGAATGCATGACAAGTCGCACTGGAGATAACGGAACCCAAGGTGCTTACAGAACTTCCTCTTGCTTTGCAGGAGACTCTACAGGTTCTACCCATACAAATGCCCTCTTCATAGCTTTGACCAAAAAGGGCACCACAAGGGCAAGGTGACTCTCTCTGCCTCACTGTCTGAGGTCCTTATAGATCAGTGGTTCTCAACTCCTGTCCTCAGGACCTTCTAACAGGCCAGGTTTGCAGGATAACTGAAATGCATCACAGGTGATATCATTTGCTGCTCAGTGATTGCAGTATTCTAGGCTGCATCTCCCCAAGGTAATACTTAAAATCTGGCCTGTTGGTGGGTCCTGAGGACGGGAGTTGAGAACCACTGTTTTAGATGGATGGCATGGTTGGGATGGTTCCCGCTCTTCCTAGCCATCCTAGTGGGAGAAACACGCCGTAATGGCTAGTGGGCATTCCATGTAGCTTATACCCTACTCTTTAAGGGGTTCTTGCACCCCGTGCCTCATCAGACACTTAAATTGATGGAAATCCTTTTCTCCAACCACTCGGGCATAATATTGCTCACACAGAGACCTGCCCTCTGGGACCTGAATCCCGTATCCCCAGCAGGCTCCTTCCTTGGAGCGGCTGACATAGCGGTGAGTGTGGTGCCTAGAGAAGGATTCAAAGCTTCTTCTATGAAGGCTGGATCTTGAAAGTGACTTATGATAACTAAATCTGGATGAAGAAATTTGATTTTGTGACCTAAAAAAGGTCTTACTGATCTCATGCCGTGTATTGTTAATCTGACCTAGAAGGACTCACAAAAACAAAAAGGACAAAATAGGGTAGAAAGGATAGGACTAAGAACCCAAAAGTGTGCCCAGGCAAGCAAGGAAAGAAAAGTATTAACACCCTCCCAAACTTGCTACACAAGGGCTGGCCACAGGGGGAGCAGTAATACATCTGTAGTGTGAACTGCACAGATAGCCAACCTGCACAGGTGATACAATCACACCGAGACAGCACACAAGGTTGTATTGCAGAGCATATACCTGTGATTAGTGTTGAGCGAACCCGGACTGTAACGTTCGGGTCCGTACCGAACTTTCGGGTGTCCGGGGCACGGACCCGGACCCGGACATTTCAAAAATCGTTCGGGTTCGGTCCGGGGTTCTGCTATTTTACTCCACGTGTTGAGAAGCTGCAGGGCAGCCAATCAACAAGCGTTTCACTGGTTTGCCCTTAGAAGCCATCACAGCCATGCCTACTAATGGCATGGCTGTGATTGGCCAGTGCATCATGTGACCCAGCCTCTTTATAAGCTGGAGTCACATAGTGCTGCAGTCACATGCTCCTTGGGTTAGTGTAGGGAAAGGAAGCTGAAAGCGTGAGGGAGAGATTTGAGACATTTTAAGACCTGATCCTGCATCCTGAGATAGATTACTTTACTACTGCTGTCTGTGCTGTTGCTCTGAGGACAGATAGCAGAAATTAGAAATTTCACATA
>BLSH010489184.1:2647373-2659149 GCA_018402905.1 Glandirana rugosa
TTCTTTTACCCCCCCCCCCCCCCCAGCCTGTGACTGGACAGTAAAAAGAGAAGCAGCAGATGGATGAGCTCATCTAATTTTTCTCTCAAGCTTATCTCTTTTTTTCTTTTGATCTATCAGCATATCCCTTGTTACCGCCTGAGCACTGCAGTACAACTGACAGGATGCTTGTGCTGCTTCTCTCTTTCCCAGTGTGAGCTCTGCTATACAGGGGATTGAAAAGTGTGTTTGTGGGTCAAACCTGTTTACTTACACTTACACGTTAGGCCGGCTTCTGTTGAATAGAGAGGAGTGCACATGTACTAAAAGTTGGCCGGAATTTTGGTATGTGTGTACGCGGCTTAACTCTTCCTCAATAGTAACTCTTCTTCTTCTCTTACTTTTCAGGTAAATAATGGTATTCAGTCTCGGTTCACTCTAATGCAGTCCAGAATTTGCAGTGATTCCTGTGTGTTTCCTGCACTGCCTCACAATCGCACTCCGATGCAATCCGCTGAGGGTGTCAATGTTAAGTTAATGACACCCCACAAACAGGTTGCAACATGCAGTGTGATTGGCTGAATTCCAGTGTGGCAAAAAAAGAAGCGAATACGCCTTTTTCATGCGGGGGCTGTGCGATTTGAGCCATACAAATTGAATGAGCTCAAATTGTACTGAAAAGACCCGCATGGGATTTGAACAGGAATGTGGTGCAATTATCTGAATCACATGCAGTTCCCCGCACTCCATCAGTGTGAACCTAGGCTCAAGCAGAAGCAATTTGCCATCATTAATTTCTTGACTAATTAGGGGTGAAGGTTGTCCAACATCCACAGAAGGCTCCATAAAGATGATTTGCACAACCACTTTTGCTCTAAAATCTTGCTTTTATTCAGGAAACCACAGGGTACAGTATGCAAATTCAGTCAGTTGATGCGTTTCTGCCTACGTAGCTTATGACTAAAGCAGTGCAGGCTGAAACGCATCAACTGACTGCATTTGTGTATTGAGATTGAGATTACTCTATTGACAAGAGAAACATTTTCTCATTGGTAACTCTTGTCAATGGTGCCATCTGTAGCCTGCTGTGGTTGTCAAACAGCATGCCCCCCCCCTCCTTTCATCAAGAACTCAATGATAGCACCAACGCTGTATCTTGGCCTAGGCCAACAAGGCCCAGGCCTAGGGCAGCACTTTGCAGGGGGGCAGCATGAAGAGAGTCCCCACCAGCTTGCAATTGTAGTGCTGCCGGTATGATAATACATGCAGGGCCGCCATCAGAGGGGGACAGCCCATACATATGTGGGAGTCCGGGCATCCCGAAGGGCCTAGTCAGCAGGGCCCAACCAATGAGTTGGGTGGGCAGCCAGCGTTCTGCAACTGTGTGGGGGGGGGGGGGGTCAGTCAGGCCTAGGGCAGCACAAAACCTAAATACACCACTGGATAGCACGCTGCTTCTGCATGGAATCCATTATTTACCTGCAAGAGTACAGCCCTTGTGTATATACCCAGATAGCAAGGATATCTTGCCACAAATTGTATGTCTGTTAACTTGCTGCACATTTTCACTGGCAAGTTGTACACTTCTAGAGCATTTGAAGCACAAGTTCTAGTTGACACTTTTTCAATTTGTAGCAAATTTGCATAGCAAGTCTCTAGCAAGAGCAAAGTCACAATGGTGAGCCTACAGCAATCTGCAAGTCTACAGTGTGAAAATTCAACCACAGTGACCCCAGTGGTGGGATGCTTATTGCACAAAATAACTGAACCAGAACTTGCAGAATGTTTGCAAGGAAAGTTGATCTGGAGTCATGCAATGTGGACTTGCTGCAATTGTGCAACACACTTGTGAAGCCTGGCGAGTCTATCAATAGCTTAGCAAGTCATTTCCAAACTTGCAACACAATTGCTTGCTATCTGAGCACATGCAGTATCTATGGTAGCCTTGGTGGCCACCCAAGCTGAAATTGAAATATGCCTTTTTTATTTCCTTTACACAGAACGAAGGGGGGAGTGGATTAGTGATTTATACAAGAAAGATAACATTGTTTTTATTTCCAATACATCCCACAGGGAGTGTCAGGGACACTGCGCTTCTGACAATATTCAACAGGAATTTTTTGTTATCCTTCCAGATCATTATGTCCTCCTAGTATATAGTTCTTCCTCCCTCCGTGAGCTTAAAGACCTCAAACATAGCACAGCCGGATGACGGGGGATTTCCTTCCTCCCAGGCTTTCCTTTGTGTTGTGTCATGTCACACATCAGAGCTGAGGAGGAGCTTAGGAGAGGTTTCCCTAAGCTCTAAATTCTATCACTCTGACAGGCAGGTGGATGGTAGAGATGCCGGCTACTACAGTGGAAATCCTGGTGTTAAGGACTCCAGGCACCTCACAGATGATGCAGGGCACATTCCCTGGGTTCCTGCTGTTAGTGACACCACTGCCTCTGATTTTAAAGTAATCCACCAATCCCAAGGAGGTGGCCAGGTTCAGGACCAAAACATGCATTGTAAGGGCCTTCTGAATGTTTCTTCGATCAATAAATACCTACTTTTGGAAGAGTTAGCTCTACAGCATCTCTTTTCCCAAATGGGCACTATTGCCAGTTTCACCCTTTGTTGCCTTTGGAATTTAAACTTCCTATCATAAATACATGACCCAGGTAGGGCTGAGGGGGCAGAGTAGTATTGAACATTAAAACAAAACACATTAAACCCCATAAATAATACAACATGGCACTAATTATTTTTTTATTGGAGTAATATGGTCACAGCTTTTATTAAATGAGATAACAATAACATTATTTAGACATCAATTCTTCAAAAACATACAAGAACTCTGATACGACTTTTGAAGCCAGGTCCTTGACAGTGCCATCCAATAACATGTTGCATTGTAAACCCGTACCCCACCAGCCATCTACAACCAGCTCGGTGGGTACATATCAGTAATTTTTACACCATTATTCACCTGGAATAAACCTTAGTAAGCGCTTCCCTTATGAACACCACATAATCATACATATTTGTGACCATTAAGGTTAAACCACTTGTCCACACATTACCAATGATATTAATTTTTTAGCACCATCAAGGACCCGCCAATGCTGTGACAAAAGAACAATATGCCCCATTCTTTTTGCATACCTAAGTTCCCCAAACCTATCACTTTCAATCATAGCCATATCCACGCATTTACCAAGAGGGTGGGTGGGTGGTAGTGCTGCACGATTCTGGCCAAAATGAGAATCACAATTGTTTTGCTTAGAGTAAAGATCACGATTCTCGTGGCGTAACATCTTACATATACAAAAAAATTGGGCTAACAGCACTGTGTTTTTTTTTTTTAAAAGTGTAAACAAATATGTTTGAAAGACCGCTGCGCAAATACCGTGTGACTTAAAATATTGCAAAAACCGCCATCTTATTCTCTAGGGTCTCTGCTAAAACAAATATATAATGTTTAGGGGTTCTAAGTAATTTTCTAACAGAAAATACTGGATTTTTACTTGTAAGCAGCAAATGTTAGAAAAGATTTAGTCTTTAAATGGTTAAACTAAACTCTTCTATACATGAGAGTTCAACCCTTTGATCATTTGAAACATAGTATCTTTTTACTTCTTTTATCAACTTGTCTTGGCTCTCTGCCCAGACTTGGCAGTCTGCCCAGATAGGAGAGACTCAAGTCGCTCCGACTTTAGAAAGAGATTCCTGGTAAGACTTCAGGTGACTTGCATTGACTTTTACTTACAGTCAAGTCGGGCTGAGTCACCCCGCAAGTCGGACTCCATTAACTGCACTGAAAATCGCGGTAATGCCTGATGGAGATCGCAGGGGGAGGGGTTGAATCGAGATCGCGATTTTAATACGATTAATCGTGCAGCTCTAATGGGTGGGTGGACTAATTGCTCAGCACACTGTCTGTTCCTCCTTGAGGTTTCTCTAAGCTATGACCACTTCCTCCCTGCTCCCTACATCATATCCTTAAATCTTACCCCACCCATTCTTAACCTTTTTCCTGCCTTACAGTCCACCCTGTCGTGTGCCCTTTCTCCTATGTGCTCAGGGCAGCCCGAGCAGCACTAGTTTCTGACTTTTATAACTGTCTGTTGTCTGGTTTAAGCAAGAGATCTATAGATAGAATGTAGTATTGTTAATTTTGGGCACAAACACAATAAACTCTAAAATTGATACCAAATAAAAAGACAAATAATGTGTTAAATTAAAAAATATCTATGTCTACATTTAAAATAACGAATATACAACTGTGTTGAGTTAATAAATAACAAATGTGTTTGAATGTATTCTTTTTTTTTTTTTGGTTTTGAGGAAATTATGAAAAATATATTATTCAGAAAACCACACAAGTGTAAGGAAAATAAACTACAGTGTTAAGTGTTAGTGACTTTTCTTGTGTTTGTGGTTTAGCAGTTCCATTCACCAATGACCACCATTATAACTGTTCCACTGGAAGACGCCATGGGGTTGATTTACTAAAACTGGGGGGGGGGGGGTGGAAAATCTGATGCAGCTCTGCACAGAAACCTATCAGCTTCCAGTTTTTTTTGTCAAAGCTTAATTGAGCAAGTTGAAGTTAGAAGTTGATTGGCTACCATGCAGAGCTGCATCAGATTTTGCACTCTCTAGTTTTAGTAAATCATCCCCATAGCGTCACGCCATTTTATCTGCGTACTAAATGGAGTAGGGGGAATCAAATAGCTCCTAAGTTGTCACATATTGCTCGTTAGTAAGGTCTCATATGAGTTTTTATGTGTATGGTGACTATTCAAGGACACCCTTATAGATACAGTAAATACCTATACTCCTTTATGTATTTGGAGTTATACTAAAATGATGTGTTTAAACTATGGAAAAACCTCTAGTTGGTGCAGAAAGGGATACGGGTGTGTACTGTAATAACCGCAATGAGGATCTTGAAGTCTTTTTTTATGTGTTCTCATTTTGGTGTATTTCTTAAAATTATGTATTACATAACTATTATTTTTATTATACGTTTTCACAAGTACAAATAGAGAACATGTACAGTCAACAAAGGAGTAGAAAGCAGTTAAACAAGCCACCTCTTCGGAGATACAAGGACACAGAATACAATGCTCAGGTAGAGATAATCTGAAGCGAAAGCAATGAGAAACAAAAGTGTTCCACCATACAGTGTCGTATAAAAGATAGACCCGAAGATGTGAAGATGTATTTACTGTATAACACGCACATATTCCAACAGTAACCATAAAACGTGGGACAAAGCCCACAAGAATGTAACTTGCATTCTATGAAACATATGAAAATATATTGAAGGCTATGCATTGAGAGAGAATCAACTGCCAGACAAAGAGGGAAAGAAAAAAGGAAGCATAAAGAGTAGAAGAAATAAAAAAAAATAGAGTGGGGATGGGAGGAGAGGGGTCAGCAAAGAAATAGGCCCAGACACCATGCGTACCCCGAATATATGCCTGAAAAATCGTGAGAGATCCTAGTACAAGCCTACAGGACATTTCAAATGAAGGATGTAAAAATTGATGAATATCTAAAATGGTTCCACCCTGTGAAGGTGAGTTTAAATGCCTTTTTAGTGCCCTTTTCCCAAAAGACCATTCGTTCCACATAGCATATAGAATTGACATGGACTTTCACTGTATTGTTCATTTAAGCACAAGAGACTCCATTTTGCTCACGCTGCTGCAATGTGTTCTGTGGCCTTCACTTATCACACAGATACACTTTCTCCTAGAAGCTCTCACTCTCTCTCTACTCCCCCCTCCCCTCTTTATGTTTTACTTTTGCAATTATTCTATTCGCTAGCGTTTAATAATATATTTCTATTTGTTAGTTTCTAATAACAATTCACACCACCCCTTTCTTATCTATGTATAAAATATCATGTAATAAATCAATCTTGTCAGAACGGACATTTTAAACACAGAGATTGAGTCCTGTGGATCTGTTCCTGCAATTGCAAAACTAACTTTTATTTTTAGAGTCACAACCAGAAATTTCCATAACAATAAGTGGTGAGCCAGCCAGGAGTTGGCAGAGTCTCCAGAAGGAACCGCGCCTTGATCGGGATCATCGGGAACGCAGACCTCTAAATGCCGGCTAGGTAAGCTGTCCTTAAGCTTGCTATATTTTCTGCCTTTCCTATGTATCCTATCTGTCGGTTCTCAAGGAAACCAGATCAATCTCGGACCTTTCTGGTTGGGTAACGTGTGTGTGTGTGTGAATGTGTTTGTGTCCCCCTTCACGGGTTGGACTGTGTGTGGATAGGGATAAACCTCTGCAGTTCCTAGCGTTGAGTCCTTGTGGGCGGCCTGGGTCAGAGGCGCACGGTAGGGACAGATAAAACCCACAGAAAAGAGAAGAGACGAGGAGGGTCTCTTAGTGAGTGTTTTGTCTATTGTCATAAACCCCTTCTATCCACGTAGATAAATGGAGACTACTCTTGTAAATCTGCAGATTTGCTGTACTATTTGTTTTAGAGGCAAGAGGGTATAGGCAAAGTAGAGAAAAGACTGGCCAGTCATTATGGGCATTAATTTAAATAAGGGAGTGAAGGGTAAGAGACCCTCAGAAAATGCCCAGCGCAAGATGAGTGCTAGAGAATATATGAACCAAAGGTACGGTTCCGCCTATACTGAGCCCCTAGATAAATGGGTAGAATGGACAAAAGGAACAGCTAAACCTTTAAAATCTGAAGGGACTTTTGATTTACAAGTATGGCGAACTTTTCTGCACGATTATGGCCCACAACTGTGCAGTGAAGGAATGTGGAGAATAGCTTGCACATGGGAGACAGAAGCTAAATTTCACACACCCACTCATAGGAGGAGTGTGAGATTTTCGCCAGTGTCTAGATATAACAGTCCTCCCTGAGGTTAGGAAATGGTACAGTAATCCTGTTTTAATTTGCTTGAAGCAGCCTGGTATCATAGAGAGCACAGTGATTTGGGGGGATATTGGGAATGTTATCCCCCACAAGCTTATAATATAATTGTAGTACTTTATCCCAGAACGAAACAATTAGCGGGCACATACCCCAAGTATGGGCCATCATACCTGGAGCCCCCAGGAACCTCCAATAATCTTTTGCATAGGATATTGGATCAATATGGAGCACAGTAGTGCTCCTGCGTTCGTGTCGAAATTGAAGCCTTATTTCAAGTCAATATTTTGTTCCACTCCAAATTATCTGGTGTACTGTAGTGCCAAGTTCCTACACCGTCTTGGAGAAGAAGTGTGGAGCAGAAGGCAAGGATTCCATCAGAAAAAGTTGATACAACAAAGTTAAAGAATTCTACAGATGACATTGCTTCATGAGCATCACCTCAAAGTCCATGTATGATCTGGAAAGAAAGTCTGGTGTTGATACAGTCTGAAGGTAATGTTGTAACTGAGAATATTCAAAACAGGTCAGTGATAGGGTATGGCACGACGGTAGGCACACTCCGAGAGGGGGGGGCATACCTATCATTTTTATTTTCCTTATTTTAAATGCATTACTGTCTAAAACATTGAGTTATGGTAAGTCCGCTTTATGGAGAAGACATTGCCAATTTAAGGCCCCTTTTTTTACAGGTATTCCATCAGTCTGTTTTTGACTTGTGATTAGTTGGATTAAAAATGGACTGCAATGTGTTCCAATGTGTGTCTGGATGTAAGGAGATATGCATCTGTTTACATCAACTTACACCTGGGTCCATTTAGTTTCACTGGACAAAATGCAATACGCTATTGTGGATTTGTACAGAAGTGGGCAGGTATAGAGCAATGCACATCTGTTTACATCTGGCCACTCATAGTGATTACATAGGTCCATTTCTCCTGCAGCACAAGAATGTTAATATAGAATATTAATATGAGGGCCATGGGCGTCCGCAGAAATTTTTTCAGGGGGGGGCATCATTTATATACCCATACTATGCCGCTTTTTGACATTATCACGGTCAGAGACTGCAGACATAGTACAGGAGGTGGTCAGAGACTGCAGACATAGTACAAGAGATGGTCAGAGACTGCAGACATAGTACAGGAGATGGTCAGAGACTGCAGACATAGTATAGGAGACGGTCAAACACTGCGGACATTGTACAAGAGACAGTCAGAGACTACGGACATAGTACAGGAGAGGATCAGACACTGCAGACATACTACAGGAGATCGTCAGAGACTGCAGACATACTACATGAGATGGTCAGAGACTGCAGACATACTACAGAAGATCGTCAGAGACTGCAGACATACTACAGGAGATGGTCAGACACTGCAGACATAGTACAGGAGATGGTCTGAGACTGTGGACATGGCACACGAGACGATCAGAGACTTCATACATAGCCCAAGAGGATAAGGACCTAGTGGGCAACCCCCGATCCGATCCCTGATTCCAGGGGGGGGGGGGGGCAATTGCCCCTATCTGTGGACGCCCATGATGAGGGCTGTACTGACAGTAATGCAAACAGGAACGTAATTTTCATTGACTTACATACAGTAGGTCATTTCACAAGTTGGGTGAGTAACTCTTCTTCTAAAGTAACTCTTCTTCTTTTTCATTGCAGATAAAATATGGATTCCAAGTAGAAGCAAAGTGCTGTCTTGACAAAGGAGGGGAGCAGGCTGTTTAAATCTACAAAATGTTTGTGGAGATGACACAACTGAAAGAGCAATATCATGACATGTGTAACCCTTGACAATGGTGTCATCTACATAAATATTCTATAGCTTTCTATTGATGTCGCTGCACTGTTCCTTCTTCAAGAACTCAATGACAGCACATTGCTTCTGTTTGGAATTCATTATTTACCTGCAATAAAGAAAAAGTGAAATTCGAATTTGTGCTCATAAGTTTACATACCCTGGCAGAATTTATGATTTCTTGGCCATTTTTCAGAGAATATGAATGATAACACAAAAACTTTTCTTTCACTCATGGTTAGTGTTTGGCCGAAGCCATTAATTATCAATCAACTGTGTTTACTCTTTTTAAATCATAATGACAACAGAAACTACCCAAATGACCCTGATCAAAAGTTTACATACCCCAGTCCTTAATACTGTGTTTTGCCCCCTTTAACATTAATGACAGCTTTGGGTCTTTTGTGGTGTTTGTGGATGAGGCTCTTTATCTTCTCAGATGGTAAAACTGCCCATTCCTCTTGGCAAAAAGCCTCCAGTGCCTGGAAATTCTTGGGCTGTCTTACATGAACTGCACGTTTGAGAGTGGCTCAAAGACATTGGTATGCCAGTGTATGTAAACGTATGAGCACAACTGTATTTAAGTTGATAAAAAAGTAATGCTCACTTTTTCATTTATATCAGTACAACCCTCATATTTAAAGCTAAAAACCCAACTGTAAATGTAAAAATAAAAAAAATTACTTTTTTGTGTCCCCTCTCCTCCACATAGCAAGGCATTAATTGCTTGTTCAGGACCATTGTATTGTGTTGCTGCTTTGTGGTGTTGTTCATTTTGAATTGCACCCCAATCTACCCATGTTTCAGAACACTGCCAATAGTGGGTTGTGGTGCATTGTGTTACACATTCAATTTGTTGGTTTTGGTGTGTTGGCAGCTCGTTCATTTGAACGGATTGCTTTAATGCGATGCAAGTTAACGTGACAAAAGTGTAAATGAGCCCTTAGTCTAGGGGAGGTTTGACGTAAAGGAATATTTATCTTATTCCTCACTCCCCGAGCAACTTGTGCCCTTCTCCGCTCCATATATGTGGATGGGCCCTCAATGTCCTTGCCCACAATACAGGATTGCTGTAAAGAGGATTTTAATTCATTTTTTTAATTGAATTAAAGTTTCCTTTTTTCAGTTTTATCAGTCAACCACTCCCCAATCCCACTGACCCCCTAGGTCCAGTAGCCATTGCCTCCTACACTTTCCCTATACAACATACAGTCCAGTTGTACTCCTTTCCTCTGCTAACATTCTAAATGAGTGTTTCAGGAATCTTTGACCGACACCTGTAGTATGTAATACACGTCCAAACGTTTCAATGCTCAAGTCTGGAAACGCACAGCCAGAAACCATGCAGAGCTAATGCCTGAGAGTGATCAGCCCCATTCTCACATGTGAGGACACTTTCCCGTATAGATAAGCTATAATCTGACTGTAACTGCCTGTCATCCATAGCACAGCTTACGGGGGCTTTAAGAAAACCAGTCACGACTTGTGCAAGGATTTGAATATTTAGTCTTAAAGTATTATAATTGTGCAGCCTTACTTATGGAAGATTTACATTTCCTCTATTATTCTGCTTTAATTTCTTTGTCTGAGCCTGACAATTCAGCTTGAAAACCAGGGGTCAGAGGTCATCAGCAGTCTGACATTCGATTCTCGATCAACATCCTGACCTTACTGTATACATGGTGGTCTTCAACTAGCTGGCACTCCAGGTGGAAAAAAATCTCGGATAAGATAAAGGTAATTAGGGTTGCTTAAAAATCTTTTTATAAGAAATGCTGCACAATTTTAACAAATTTAAAACTGAATCATTGCATATACCTGGTCAGGACTGACTCTCTGAGAATATCTCTGCCAATGACCATTTGCACCTAAACTGAAAATAATGTATCACAAGTACAAACAGTAAAATAAATAAATAAGCTAAAAAAAAGAAAAAGAAAAAAAACAATATACTGTATACTGTATATATATCAAATAATTAGAGATGCAATCCCGATCTTTGCAATATTCTCTTTACTTCAATCATATACATTTAGGTAATCTGATATAAGCTCATCATTACATGTTACATACTACATCATTGCATATTACATGTATATGAAGATTTGAATTATTTGATTTTTTGATATGTGTTTGGTGGAAAACTGAGGAGATCCACATGACTACACGGCAGAAGTGTCCCACCTTGATTTAACTAATATATATATATATATATATATATATATATATACAGTATCTCACAAAAGTGAGTACACCCCTCACACTTTTGTAAATATTTTATTCTATCTTATCATGTGACAACACTGAAGATATTACACTTTTCTACAATGTAAAGTAGTGAATGTACAGCTTGTATAAGAGTGTAAACTTCCCGTCCCCTCAAAATAACTCAACACGCAGCCATTAATGTCTAAACCGCTGGCAACAAAAGTGAGTACACCCCTAACAGAAAATGTCTAAATTGGGCCAAATTAGCCATTTTCCCTCCCCGGTGTCATGTGACTCATTAGTGTCTCAGGTGTGAATGGGAAGCAGGTGTGTTAAATTTTGTGTTATCACTTTCACTCTCTCATACTGGTCACTGGAAGTTCAACATAGCACCTCATGGCAAAGAACTCTCTGAGGATCTGTAAAAAATCATTGTTGCTCTACATAAAGATGGCATTGGCTGTAAGAAGATTGCCAAGACCCTGACACTGAGCTGCAGCATGGTGGCCAAGACCATACAGTGGTTTAACAGGACAGGTTCCACCCAGAACAGGCCTCGCCATGGTCGACCAAAGAAGTTGAGTGCACATGCTCAGCGTCATATCCATAGATTGTCTTTCGGAAATAGATGTATGAGTGCCGCCAGCATTGCTGCAGAGGTTGAAGGGGTGGGGGGTCAGCCTGTCAGTGCTCAGACCATAAGCTGCACACTGCATCCAACTGGTCTGCATGGCTTTTGTCCTAGTATGAAGTCTCTTCTAAAGATGATGCACAAGAAAGCCCGCAAACAGTTTGCTGAAGACAAGCAGACTAAGGACATGGATTACTGGAACCATGTCCTGTGGTCTGATGAGACCAAGATAAGCTTATCTGGTTCAGAAG
>BLSH010489184.1:2686048-2701329 GCA_018402905.1 Glandirana rugosa
TATTTTTTTTTTTTTTTTTTTACTTTCTTCTATAAAACACATCCGATAAGAAAAAAAAAATCAAATTTCTTCATAAATTTAGGCCAATATGTAGTCTGCTACATATTTTTAGTAAAAAAAGCATATGCTGATTGGTTTCCGCAAAAGTTATAGCGTCTACACGCAATGGTATATTTACTGGAATTTTGATTTATTTATTTCTTTATACTAGTAATGGCAACAATCAGTGACTGCAATATTGCAGCGACCATTCTGACACTTTTGACACTTTGTGGGAACCAGTGACACTAATACAGTGATCAGTGCTAAAAATATACTGTACTAATAACACTGGCTGGGAAGGGGTAAAACATCTAGGGCAATCAAAGGGTTAAATGCGTGCCTAACCAGTGTTTTTGTGTACACAGTGTGAGTGGTTAAGTGCCCATTTTGTGATCAGAGCTATGTGTTTTTTTCTGCAGTATCTCTAAATTTTAAAGAAGAATTCCAGATATGGATATTTATACATATTTCCATGCCTGTGGGGTCCCTCTAAAGGTTGAAAATCACTGTAGTGGACACCATTATTCTAGTGACCTCCACTAGCTTCTGAGTCCTGTGCCAAGTGGCTGCCCTGCTGCATTGTGAACACAAGAGGTCACCCGCTCAGCACGGGCGCCATTCGGAGAATGTTTTCTCAATGAATACAAAGCCTTTTTTGATTAGACGAGATGGAGAGGCGGAGTAGTGACTTCACGCTCTCCACCTCATCCAATCAGAGAAAATGCAAAACATTCTCTAAATGGTGCCCATGCCGCAACACATATATAGCTGTTTTAACGAGTTTTAGTGACACAGTGGAGAAAAATTCATGCAGCTAGATCTACCATGACTTGTATAATTGAGCCAATATTTTTATGGAATTAAAAAAATAATTTTCAATGTTTCAAATTCTGCATTAAAATAATACCTGATGATTCTGCCATTAAGGCACTCCCTGGTACAGGGTGACAAGCTCTCCTGCACTGTCACCTTGTCACATGTTTTCCAACTGGAGACTACAAAGGGATGTGATGCAACTCATGTGCAGGCATAGTACTCTGTTGTCACCATCAGTAACCTGCCCTAAACAATAATGTGCAGCTATCAGTGGAGTGCTTGTAGACTGGAAGTGGCTGCAAAGAATGGCAGTGCTGAAATTCATCAATGGTGAAAATGGCATCTAATTTATTTTAAACATGAAAAACCTATAGTTATTCTTAAAAAGTTTCCCCCTCCCCTCTTCCTACCCAGGACTTTTTTTCTCAGAGAATAGGAGCAGGAACTCCCCCCTTCTAAGTCACTTTGAGTCTCTGAACCCTACACACCTCTGAGCAATGACCCTTGGTTCCGCCCCTACACACCTCTGAGCAATTGGTCCTGCCCCTACACATCTTTGAGCAATGACCCTTGGTCCCGCCTCTACACACCTCTGAGCACGACCCTTGGTTCCACCCCTACAAACCTCTGAGCACCAACCCTTGGTTCCGCCCCTACACACCTCTGAGCACCGACCCTTGGTTCCACCCCTACACACCTCTGAGCACCGACCCTTGGTTCCACCCCTACACACCTCTGAGCACCGACCCTTGGTTCCACCCCTACACACCTCTGAGCACCGACCCTTGGTTCCACCCCTACACACCTCTGAGTACCAACTCTTGGTTCTGCCCTTACACACCTCTGAGCACTGACCCTTGGTTCTGCCCCTACACACCTCTGAGCACTGACCCTTGGTTCTGTCCCTACACACCTCTGAGCACTGACCCTTGGTTCTGTCCCTACACACCCCTGAGCACCGACCATTGGTTCCACCCCTACACACCTCTGAGCACCGACCCTTGGTTCCACCCCTATGCTGCTCCCAGTACGGCCCCTATTAGAAAATATAGAGCCAAGTATAATTTTGTAGTGCTAACTAATTAGTACATTTGGTAATAACAAGAAAAGCAGTAAAATAGATCCCCCAAGCCAGCAGCAATAGACCCCCCTAGCAACAATAGACCCCCTGCAGGAACAACAGATCTCCCAGCAGCCATCATCAATAGACTCTCCAGCAGCCAGCAACAGGAGACCCTCCCTAAACAATAGATCCCTTCCAGCAACAATTACCCCCCAGTAACAAAAGATCCTCCACCAGTAACAATAAATCCCCCAGCAGTGAGCATCAGTAGATCCTCCATCCCACCCCAGCACCATTTGCCATTGTATACATTCAGTCCTGGAGGTGCTGGAACTGCGTCCCCCCACATTCCTGCTGATAAAAAAGCCTGTTCCTACCTATCCTGCCCTTAGATGTAATTTAGGGAGATGGGAAATGGAAGCAGACAGGTTAGAAACATACACCAACATTTTAGGCTGGAAATTGCTGTTAATCTCACAAAAAAACAGAATATAAAAAGGTCAAATTGTGGCAAAAAAAAAATCTTCAGTGAAACACAGCTGTGGACTTTGTAAAGGAGAACGTATAAGAAGGTCACTTCTAATAAAATATGTAAAAATTACATTTAAAATCCTGTATACATTCTGTAGCCACGCGAAAAATGTAAAGGTCATCATCCATTTTCCAGATTAGATTATATGAAAAGAAAGATGAATCTCTAGAGGTGCCATTTCAGGGAGCAAAGAGGCAATTACCAATAACAGAATTTCTTTTATATATTACCATAAAACATTAAAGAGAGACTTTAGTATAGAATGTATAGTCGTTTTTTTTTATGTTTAGTTATGCTTGTGAAGGTGATCAGCTGTCAACAAATTTAGTTGTCATTGTAAATATTCATCACATTCCTATGTGCAGTGTATGTGGATGTGACACATTAATATATATATATATAACAAATCCAGAGAGGGATCGTTGCACTTTAAGTATTTATTTAGAAGTCCATCAGTCCTGATGGACTTCTAAATAAATACTTAAAGTGCATCGATCCCTCTCTGGATTCTTTCTACACATGGTCGGTGGCATGACCTGGTCATTGGTGGACTACCTCTGTCTGTTGTGCTGTTCACCACACCTGTTTGGAATATGTATATATATATATATATATATATATATATATAGTGAATTAATGAAAAGCGAGGTGATCGATGGATGTTATGTTTTACCTTGCATGCATTCATTCGCAGGAAATTAAAGTGAAATCTGGTCCAGGTTTTACCAACCACCTTGGCAGGGTTGGTTTCGGACCAGATTTTGCGGTCCACTTGTCAACCACCAGGTGTTATAAAGGAAGCAGGTCTGGAGCAGATGATTGCTCTGACCTAGGACTCAGGATCCATCAAACCTGAGAGCTTGAGCTTGAACTGAAGTTTGCTTTATGACTGAAACAAAAGGTTTGCATTGTTCTTGTTTTGTGGGTGGCTGGGAGAAGCCCTTCACTGCTCAGTTAGGGAAACTGAAGATGTTTAGTAAGAGCCTGGATGGCAAGGATTTATTTTCTGTTTTGTTTGTTTTATTTTCATGCAACCTTTTAAAATAAAACTGGATACAAGTCAGCTTTTAAGAAAACCTGCCGTTTGGACTAATGTTTTCCCAGGGAAGGCAATCTCCCTTGAGCTAACCCCCCCCCCCCCACAATGTATATATATATATATATATATATATATATATATATATATATACATACACACACTATATTACCAAAAGTATTGGTACGTCTGCCTTTACACACACATGAACTTTAATGGCATCCCAGTTTTGCTTTCAATAGTTTTTATTGAAAAAAAACATAATGGTTCACATATAATATAAACATTTTAAAGAATACAGCATAATAGCATATCCGACACTCTAAGTTAAATCAAGACCATTGTAAGCTCAGTCACTAGTTCACTTGCCAATTTAACCAGAACATGAGTACAACCAAGTATCTATAGTTAGGAATACCCTATTATTATTATGAAAATCTTTTATGACCCTCCCGGTTCCCCCAAGCAGAAATGGCATCCCAGTTTTAGTCCGTAGGGTTCAATATTGAGTTGGCCCACCCTTTGCAGCTATAACAGCTTCGACTCTTCTGGGAAGGCTGTCCACAAGGTTTAGGAGTGTCTATGGGAATGTTTGACCATTCTTCCAGAAGTGCATTTGTGAGGCCAGACACTGATGTTGGCCTGCCTCGTAGTTTCCTCTCTAATTCTTCCCAAAGGTGTTCTATTGGGTTGAGGTCAGGACTCTGTGCAGGTCAGTCAAGTTCCTCCACCCCAAACTTGCTCATCCATGTCTTTATGGACCTTGCTTTGTGCACTGGTGTGCAGTCATGTTGGAACAGGAAGGGGCCATCCCCAAACCTTTTCCCACCTTTTCCCATGGGAGCATGAAATTGTGAAAAATGTTTTGGTATGCCGACACCTTAAGAGACCCCTTCACTGGAACTAAGGAGCCAAGCCCAACGCCACACCATAACCCCCCCCCCCACCAAATGATTTGGACCAGTGCACAAAGCAAGGTCCATAAAGACATTAATGAGCGAGTTTGGGGTGGAGGAACTTGATTGACTTGCACAGAGTCCTGAACTCAACTCAATAGAACACCTTTGAGTTGAAATAGAGCGGAGAATATGAGCCAGGCCTTCCTGTCCATATCAGTGTCTGACCTCACAAAATGCGCTTCTGGAAAAATGGTAAAACATTCCCATAAGTAGCGATGTCCCCAACCTCCAGAGGCCCAGTGGTGACCTCCAGAGTCAGGGAGAGCTGACATTCCTCCTCAGGGTGCAGGTTACTAGGCATGGTAGGTGTAGTGCAAGATGGAATGATTGGGCGTCACTTTTAAAATGAATTTATTGTCTCTTACCAAGAAGTGGGGGAGAAAGGGTTAGGGCCAGGACACCCTTAAGCAAATGCAATATGCAAACGGGCAGGCAGACAAAAATAGGCATAGGCCGACAGCAATACAGAAAAAGGGCCTTTAAGCTGAATGCAATCTGTATTTTTGTAGCAACTGCTGTCTCCTATAGCAACACTTCACTTTCGATACTTCACTGTAGATCTCAGGGGCGCCCCACCCATTAAGGGCACATGGGTGCCCTCCCCTCTATCCTCACCACCCCATCTATGCTAAATGGATAGATCCACTCATAGCATGAATCTATCCATGGCCGCCGCGACCACCACCTATTCATGCGGCCGTCCCCTTTCAGAGCGCCGGCCGCATGAATTACCACTGTGGTTTTTTTTTAGAAGCACCTGATTAGAGCCATAGGCTCTAATAGGCTTCAAAATAGAGTGACTCTGGCGCAGAGCTTGACGCCACGAGCCCACTCATGTGTGTTAGAAAAGCAAATGAATATTTGCTGTTCTAACACTGAGTTGCCTCTCCGCCAATCGGGAAGTGCGGGTATTTTACCGGTTTCCCGATTGGCTGAGAAGTCCGGCGATCTTATTGGACACCTTTCTCAGAGAAGGAGGGGGATGTACGGCCGAAGCCAAGCCACTTCCAATCACCCAGATACCACAGCCTGCCTGCCCGCCAATTCTTAGATGGGGTAAGTGCGGGAGTTTGCCAGTGCCATGAGCCCCGCAGGGGGGGGGGGGTGCTGTATATACCCTATCTGGTGCTGTATGCCCTGCTGTATATACCCTCTCTGGTGCCGTATACCCTGCTGTATATACCCTATCTGGGGCTGTATACCCTGCTGTATATACTCTATCTAATGCTGTATACCCTGCTGTATATGCCTTATCTAGTGCTGTATACCCTGCTGTATATAACCTATCTGGTGTAGTATACCCTGCTGTATATACCCTATCTGGTGCTGTATATCCTGCTGTACATACCTACTGTATCTGGTGCTGGATACCCTCTTGTATATACCCAATCTGGTGCTGTATATCCCGCTGTACATACCTACTGTATCTGGTGCTCGATACCCTCTTGTATATACCCTATCTAGTGCTGTATATCCTGCTGTATATACCCTATCTGGTGCTGTATACCCTGCTGTATATACCCTATCTGGTGATGCTGTTTATACCCTATCTGGCGATGCTGTATAGCCTATATTTGTCAATGCTGTACACCCTATATATCTGGTGATGCTGGGCTGTATACTCCTGACAAAAAGAGTGCAATCTATAAGAGGTGGGGCTTATGAGAAGTGGGAGAGGTCAAAAAGGAAGGACGGGGTCTGGCTCCCCCATCCTAAAATTTCACCAGCCGCTACTGGTAGATCTGCACACATAATTCACATTTTCCCACTGTAGATCTTCACTCACATCTCACAGTATCCCACCGTAGATCACTCAAGCTTCATCCACGCTACCTCACTGGGTCCCTGACTTGACTCACAGCTACCTGCTGTACTTATCTTCAAGGTGCACCCACACCACCTGCTGGGTTCCTGGATGAGACTACTGAAGCTTTCCCACTTCTTCACCATCCCAAGCTAGTGAAAAAGGCTGCTCTGGTACTTCTTCAGACCTCCATCCTCTCTACACCTGCCTCTTTTAACAGGAGTGGTCGTCCCTTTGTGGCAACTGTTTTTCCTCTGCCGCTGGCACCGATCAGGTTCCCCCTCAGTTGGAACCTCCTCAACTTGGTTAGGCCTACGACTTGAAGCCTAACTCACTGCTGCTGCTTGGATTCCTGCAAAGGCCTCAGACAGGCCTAGCAACATGGAGCCATGCGACACACGTCCACACAGGCAACCACACATGTGGCAAAGAACCTTGATCACCTGACTCCTTCCAAATAAATAAACGATCCCAGCATGCTCAGCGGCCGAAAGAAACTCCTGCTGATTGGTTGAGACAACATATTTACTCATAACATGTATTTACTGTGATCCATCATTCTAATGTCGGAAGCAACAGAAGAGAGGGACTACACACCAAACTCAGGCTTAGGACAAAAATCTGTGGAGCCAACTACTAATTAGCCAGGCTAGTTACCACCTAGCACAACTAAATTTGTTAGCAGCCCTGTTTGGGAGCAGGGTGCTACACATAGACACACTCCTAAACCTTGTGGACAGGCCTCCCAGAAGAGTTGAAGCTGGTATAGCTGCAAAGGGTGGGCCAACTCAATATTGAACCCTACGGACTAAGACTGGGATTCCATTAAAGTGCATGTGCGTGTAAAGGCAGGTGTCCCAATACTTTTGGTAATACCGTGTGTGTGTGTATATATATATATATATATATATATATATATATATATATATATATTGTGACGTTATGCTAGGCGAGGTGATTGATGGTCCCTATGTGCGCCTTGCATGCGTTCATCTGGAATGGACTAAGGTGGAATCCTGTCCAGGTTTTACCAGCCACTTTGGCAGGGTTGGTTCCGGACCGGATTTTGTGGTCCACTGGAATCCACCATCAGGTGGTTTAAATAACCAGGTTCAGAGGAAAGTTTGGCTCTGGCCTTGAATTCAGGAACCATCAGGAACCAATTTTCTTATGGTCTATGTTTTGTGATTGTCTGGGAGTAGCCCTACACCGGTCAGTTAGGAAATCTGTACTGTTTAGTTAGTGTCTGGATGATGAGGATTTATTTTCTGTTTTGTTTATTTAGATTTCAATATGCAACCTTTTAAATAAACCTGCCTACAAGCCAGATTTTAAGCAAACCTGCCATTTGGACTGCCTTTTTCCAGGGAAGGTGATCCCCATTGAGCTAACCCCCCCAATATATATATATATAAGCCCATGCTATGCACAGGGACAAAGCACATGCTTTAAACTTGACCACATTTATGCTCTACATGTATAGGAGTTGTCCTGTTTGTGGTGGGCATATAGGATGATTTTTCTTCGTCAGTTTGGCCTCTCCACGAACTATGGACAATTAAGTTTATGGTTGATGTTACATTTTGATTTTGATTGCTCGTCTGTTCTTTACATGTACAGTAAAACCTTGGTTTGAGAGTAACTTGGTTTGAGAGCGTTTTGCAACCCAACAAAATTTTAAAATAAATTTTGACTTAATATACAAGCGATGTCTTAATATACACGTAGCGTCATGTAACAACTGAGTATAAACGAGAAGAGAGCCGCCTCTAAGTGTAGCAATCTAACCCCCTTGTGGAGGCGGCCATTTGTGGATGGACATTTTATGGTTACACAACCGATCACATTGCTATAATCTTTTTATATGGACTATAAACTGAAGGACTTATGAATAAATGGGTGGGGAATGAATCATCTGAGTTTCCATTATTTCTTATGGGGAGATTCGATTTGATATACGAGTGCTTTGGATTACAAGCATGCTTCCAGAACGAATTATGCTCGCAATCCAAGGTTTTACTATATATCTTTTTACAATTTGGATATTCATTTTTTATACAGACATAGATATATGTATGTATATAAGGAAACCCCCACCCCCTTTTTTTTACCTTCTTCTTATCCTAGACTTTTTTCAAATTTCATGTGTGTTCATCATATTATTCTGGTTAAATGTTCTGTTGTTTTTATCAATGCATGTCATATACATTCTGGTTTATTTGTTGGATTGTGGGAGGTGTCATCATTTTGATTATTATGAGCTCCTGCAGATTTAAAACATAATTGAACCCGTGACTAATCAGCAATGACTAAGCACAGGTTTGTGAAACGCGCCTGCTGAAGCCACTGAGGATGTGTGTGCTGGCTGTATTTTGGCTTTTAATGGATTTACAACAAGCAAAGTGTTTAGTTGGAAGTGCCGCCACCTTTTTCTTTTCATGCCTTATACTTCAATTGTGGATTGAGGAGCGGTGCAATCTCTGTTTTACCTTTATGCGAGGAGGAGGGAGGAGACGGCACATGATGCAGGGGAAGTCGCCACCTGTTGAATGGAGGGAAGCTCTGTCCGTGCCATCCATGGGGTAAGTGCCAACCTGACCGACCGACCAGGTGGGGGGGGGGTGCGATTGACCCAACCGACCCATGGGGGTGCATTGCTTGCCGCCCCCCCCAAAAAAAACACCAGCCTCCACTGAGTATAACCCCAAAGAAGTTCCATTCCTTTTCTGCTTTATCAAAAAAAAAAAAAAATCTGTCCATTAACAGTGCTCTCACCTCAAAATTACTGGTGCAACTTGGATGTTCAGTCTCTGAATACAGCATATTAAAAAATAAAAATAAGTACCGTTCTCATTATACCGAATTTAGAATCAGAGTTGAAAAGTCTTAGTGATTAATAATAATTTTAATGGCAGACAGCCACATGCATTGAATCTTCCAATTGAACTAATGTTCTCTGGCTGCAGAACACGGAGTTCTATAGATCTTGTATAAGGAGAGCACATTAACCCCGAATCCAACAGCTCTGCTTACTGAAATGACTGGGCATTGTTAAAGTCAAGGTCCTGTATTCTGGGATGCAGAGAGAGTCACTTAGAAAGGTGATTTATAAAGTCTCCAGCGGGTAACATTGAGTACAGCCTGGACTTGTCACAGGAAAATCAAAAATAGGTTTCTGATTGATAAGGGACATATTGGGAATAAAGGTGCCATCACCCAAACTGACCCGCCGGTGAGGCCGGTGTTCAGAACAGCAAATTAGACGATGCTTTTAGTTTGGATTTCAGCAAACGATAATTAGGGATTTTGTATTCAAAACATCATGAATATCCCAGAATATATATACAGTGAGGGAAAAACGTATTTGATCCCCTGATGATTTTGTATGTTTGCCCACTGACAAAGAAATGATCAGTCTATAATTTTAATGCTCGCTTTATTTTAACAACGAGAGACAGAATAACAAGAAAAATATCCAGAAAAATGCATTTCAAAAACGTTATAAATTGATTTGCATTTTAATGAGTGAAATAAGTATTTGACCCCTTCACAAAACATGACTTAGTACTTGGTGGCAAAGGCCTTGTTGGCAATCACAGAGGTCAGGTTGAGGGAAGGAGGTTCTCACTCAAGATTTGACAGTACATGGGCCCCGTCCATCGTCCCTTGGATGCGGTGAAGTTGTCCTGTCGCCTTAGCAGAAAAACACCCCCAAAGCAGAATGTTTCCACCTCCATGTTTGAAAGTGGGGATGGTGTTTTTGGGGTCATAGGCAGCAGCCCTCCTCCTCTTAAGTGTGTTTACAAGCTATTACAGGCATTTGGTGTTTCAAATGGCTCTGAACATCCATCCCGAATACATTTTTTTGCATTCCAAAAAAAGCCTCTAAGCTCAACTGCCTGGAAATGACCTTAAACGACCCTTTGTACATGTACTGATAAAATAACATAGAGGAGAGTTCAGGAGCAGCGGAAAAAAACACCCAACTGCCCCCAAATATCCGTTTACCAGCAGCAGTGTACATGAGGCCTAAGGAGGAAAGAGAGAGAAAAAGTGGAAGCTGTTCATCAGCTCTTCCACTACTCGTGTCTGCAGATGCAAGTAGTGTAGAGCCGATCGGCTACTCTCCTGACAGGGGGGGGTTTGTGCTGATTGCTTATCAGTGCAGCCCCCCCCTGTAGAATCACCACCCTAGACCATCAGGGAGCCGATCCTGACCACCAGAGAGCTGATCCTAGACCACCAGGAAAGGGGTACAGTGCCCAACATGGATGGCACTCAGTCCCATCTTCAGATGCCACCCTAGACCACGAGGGAATGGGCCCCTATTAGTGCATCTGTCATCTGCTGCCCACCAGTGCCCCCTATCAGTGCCCAACAGTGCCACCTACCAGTGCCACCTATTAGTGCCCACCAGTGCCACCTATCAGTGCCCATCAGTGGCATTTATCAGTGCCCAGTGCCACCTATCAGTGCCCATCATAGTCGCCTATGAGTGCCCATCAGTGCCAGTCAGGGCTGCATATCAGTGCCCATCAGTGCTGCATATCAGTGCCACCTATCAGTGCCCGTCAGTGCTGCTTATCAGTGCCACCTATTGGTGCCCATCAGTGCAGAAAGTTCTATTTGTGGGAACAAAATGCTAAAAAACGTTGTTTGGGTACAACGTTGCACAACCGTGCAATTGTCATTTAAACGCAACAGCACTGAAAACTGAAAATTGGTCTGATAGGGAAGTGTTCTAAGTGCCCAGTATTGAAGTGGTTAAACAAAAAAGAAAAAATGAGATGGAAAGGGGGAAATGATATGACAACATTGAAAAGCAACAAAAACATATATATAACATATAGATAGATAGATAATATAGATAGATTCTGTACATAGAAATATAGTTTGATTCAATGATGCATGATTTCAGAGAGAAGAGAGTTAGCAAAGACGAACATACAAGAAAGAAAAAATGTGGGAGCGAGAAGATAGAAATTGATGGGGGAAGCGAAATTTAATGTTTTGTTTTTTTGGGGTTTTTTTTTTAGTAGGGTTTTAATTGGCTTAATGGCTTCAAAAGATTTTTTAAACCTTTATTTTTTACAGCACGTTTTAAGAAAGTATTTCTTTCTAAGAAGGAAATTCAGTGGCAGCTGACACTAACATGGTTTTCTTTTCATAAGTGGGAACTTGATGTAATTGTCCGGCCAATGCTGGAATTTGGAACCGGCTGCTGGATCATTATTGGAGTCACTGAAACTCCGGATCAGCCTCTGTTGCATGTGTGACAGATAATAATAAATACAATACAGTAGTTAAATGCGCAAGAAGCAGTGACGCATGCTGAACTGTCAGTGCTGCTTATGCCGCTCTGCTTCTAGCCTATGCTGGAGGAAGGGGAGGAGGCAGAAACCTGGAGGAGGAGACGGTTTGTGTAGCGCAGGGGCTGGGCGGCTGAGCAGGGAAAAGAGAGGGGGTGCAAGGTGGCTGGCCGAACAAGGTTGCCTCCTCCTCCTTGAAGTGTCTGGAATCTGGATCCATTAATTTAGGTGAAGGTCAGGTGCAGTGCATTTTCCAGGGTAGGATCCTGGGAGGCAAATCTCTGCTGCTGTACTGGCCTGGGGCAGAAAAATACCCGTGTAATGGAGTTTTTTTTCTTTAGAATCCAACAGAAAATTGCTGCTCTGGTGGGCATGCATTTGTGTGGGCAAAAAATATATATATTTTTTATTTATTTATTTTTTTTTTTAAGTTTTACATTTTTTTTTTGTTTATTTTTGGTTCATTCAGTATATACATTTGATATTCTAATTAGTTCCTTAGTAGGATGGGTCTGTTGTAGCTTATAAAAAACAGTAATTCTTTGTATTAATTTTTTTCACTGTAGAGCTCTTTCCACTTTTAACACAATTTATCCACACCTTAAGGCCTCATACACACGGGCGTATCTAAAAAAATAAACAAAACGTCGGGTCCGACATCACAGAAAAAAAGTCGATGGTTTTCGGCGTTATGCATTGGCGTTTTTGAGCGTTAATGAGCGTCGGCGTCAATAGGTGTTTTTTAAAAAAAAATCATCCCTCTGCTATTTTTCAACCTAAAAACGTCGGCGTCAAAAAACGCCGGAAAACGCCGGTACAATATTAGGTGGCGTTTGTTGGCGTTTTGTGGCGTCGGCGTCAAAAAACGTCAAAACGTTACAGCCTCAGAACGCGATGGCCATGGGTTCTACTTTCTGCTCACTAACGCCGACGCCACCTACAGCTCAAAAACGCCGACGTTTTTATGGGGCCATTGACTAACATGGAGAGCTGCAAAAAACGCCAGAAAACACCGGCGTCAAAAAACGTCCGTGTGTATGAGGCCTAAAAGCCACGTGGTTGAGCTGTGTTTTTATCACCCTCAACCACTCCCCTTTAGCTGTAATGGCAGCAGTTTGGCGTGTGCACATGCCATGATCGCAATGCATTATTTCACGGCTGTGGCAGTAATTATACCTCCTGCTGCACTACCGCCCAGCATACACGTCAAATCACCTCCTCACTGCCTGCCGAATGCTTCTGAAAAGCAATCAGAATGTCAATTGCTTTTCAGAGAGGCAGTCCTTGCCACTTGTGTAAACGAGCCCTAAAAGAGACCAATTATGAATGTCAGCAGAAAAGGAAAAGGAACATAAAAATATATACATCTGATATTTTTTCACTAATCTAAAGCGAACACTTGGAACTCATAGGTCTAAAGAAACTAGATATAAATGTGTGATTTGCTGTACCAAAAGAATATTTATACACACACTACAGTGCTTTCTGATAAATAAAATAATTAAATGCCAAAAATAATTTACACACAGCAACTGTTACTCTTCTATTTGCCCTAAACTGATGAAAGGTGAAATGTAATTAGGCGGTATGCACACTTTGTAATCATCGCTATTGCTTTTTGCACCCTTTTATTTAAAAAAAACCCCCTGAAATCTATTAATATTAAAGTAACAGGGAAATAGGAAACCAATACATGAATATGATATAGTACCGCAGTGTACAACGGCTCTCACGGACCAAGCAAGACTATAACATTTTAATATGCAGTATATACCCATAGGTTACTGGGCCTCTTCTAATATAATATAGCTATAATGTACGCTAGGGCAAAAGACCTATCTTATAAAGTGTAACATTATTTTTCTGCATAAATAACCATCAAATGAATCGTTTCAGTGCAGAGATTTGATTCTCTTAGGTCTCATTGTGAGGTTGTTAGGACTCAGCACTGACTCTTACTTTTTCCATTAAAGAGGTTGTAAAGTCAAAAAAAAAAAAAAAATAGATAAAAAATAAAACCCTGCAAGAGAAAGGCATAATGAGCTAGTATGCACCGCATACTAGCTCATTACGAAATACTTACTTACCTCAGAACAAGGCCCTGTATCGGAGTCGGCACTCCAAGTACAGGGCCGACATCTTCCACCTGAAGCTACTTCCCGGTTTGTGGCTCCGGCGCTGTGATTGGTCAGAGCTGCTACGACGTCACACCCGCACATGCACACGGGAGCCATCAGTTACGGCACGGCCCCATAGAAACAGCACAAAGCGGCCCGTTTCTTCACTGCGCATGTGCCAATGACGTCGGCACATGCCAGTACATTATATATCTCCTAAACTGTAGAGGTTTAGGAGATATACAGGGAACCTACAGGTAAGCCTGATTGTAGGCTTACCTGTAGGTTAAAGTGGTTGTCATGACTTGACAACCACTTTAAGGTACAGTAGGTGTGCCTTTATAGGAGTTAACGTGGATGTAAACCCTTACATATTCCCAGTGAAGTGAACAACCCTCAGAGATTGAACAAATCCTCCTACATAGGTTTTACTTGTTTATCTGCAGTCTCCTCTACCCTACACCCCTGCAAAAGGGTAGAAAAGTGTTAAAATGCTCCTGCATCTGTCAGTATCTGAGGGGCGGAGAGGCTGCAGTTACACTATGTGAGAGCTGATTGGAGGAAAGGCAACCACCCCCAGGCAGAGGAATGAAGGCTCATGCAGAGCTGTATTCTGAATAGACAAACTGTGTGCTTATCTCCCTCCCCGACACAAATGTATCTCATGTGTCGGGAAAACTTCTCAGACGTGACCCATGTTGATAAAAGAGGAATGAAGCACCAAAGAGAAACGCCACTTAGAGCTTTGGAGAGCGATAAGTAAACACTACAGATATGTGTGCTTTGCTCAGATTCCACGACTGAGGTTTACAGCCACTTTAAAGAGGATTAAACTGTATCTGAACACCGCACACTGAAAATGCTACTTAATTCATTTTTGGTATTTAACGCAAACTCCCCCATCCATCCATGTCTCCATGCTTTATTTAGTTGAGAAATCACTTTGAAAAACACCCCCTAGCATTTCTGGCTGTGGCCATCTTGAGTAAGGGCAGATGATTCATGTAGCATTTACTTCCTGAAATTAATCTGCCCTTAGCTCTAACATTCATGTAGTGTGCTTAGCTGAGAAAGCCCCCTTCCTCCTGAAGACTCCTGGGATGTGTGGCATCATTTTGACCTAGGTTTAGAAACCAGGAAACAACTGAAGAAATGTAAAAAAACAAACAAATAAATATAACACACCTTCCTATCTATTAACTAAGGCTAGCAGCATAATGATTAGCAATAGTTCACATTGATGGAGTTTAGTTCCACTTTAAAAAGGAACCAAACTCTAAAGGTTGTGCTAAACATCTAAAGGCAGAGAGCCTACAAAAGACTACTTACCAATAGAGTTGAGCGAACCTCTGGAAGTTCGGGTTCTACTGGTCCGTCCGAACTTCGGGACAAAGTCCGGGTCCGGGTCCGGACGGAACCCGAACAATCGCACGGACAACGAACCCCATTGAGATCAATGGGGACACGAACTTTTAGGCACAAAAATGGCTGTAACAAAGTCCTGGAAAGCCCTAGAGGGCTGCAAAAGGAAGTAAAATGGGGGTAAGGGTAGGGCAAGTGCCCTACAAAAAAATGGGGACAGGGAAATAACTTTAAATATTTT
>BLSH010489184.1:2718514-2729878 GCA_018402905.1 Glandirana rugosa
TTTTTAATTACGTCGGTAGTGTCGATTCTCAACCGTTTGCCGGTATAATATTTACAAACGCAAAACTCAAATTAAGGTGTTTCTCAAATAACTCCTTTTATCATTCTCACATGTCAGAGTGAATTCCTTCGTATATAATGTCTGTCAAATACGTTAACATCAATTGTCATTACGGTACCGTTTATTTTATTTTTGTAAACAGAGTCTTGCGTATCTCTTTTCCCCATGGCATTACTGTTAACTACAATTGCATAAACTGTCTGTAATATATGCTTCCTTAAGTGAGACTGTACACTCTTACTATTTTCCTCAATAAACTCTTTGTGGAATTAAACTCAAAACGCAAACATTTATAATATGGCCGTTTGCCAACTCTTAGCTGTGATGGCTGCATTAATTTTTTATTTTTTTTTGTAGACTTTCTTTCTTCCTATTTTCATCAGGTGATCCAGCCAGTACGTCTGTTGTTTTTCAAAAGAACAAGCTCTCTTTCAGATGTATCAGTTCACAGGAATGAGACAAACCGTTTAACACTGACAGGGGTGCTTAAACTTGATCAGCTTTTATTTATTTATGTAAAACCATCATCCTAAAAGTAAAACAAATATTTGCTGTAACTGATTATAAAGTGTGAGCTGGGGTTTGGCTTGTCAGTGTATCTAAATCTTCTAGTAAATTTAAAGTGGTAGTAAACTCCACTACACTACATTTTACTACTACACTACACTCCACTTTTACCACTTATACCTGCAGGTAAGCCTATAATAAGGCTTACCTGTAGGTACTGTGAATATCTCCTAAACTTGCACTGTTTAGGAGATATTCAGAGTGCATGCAGCTGGTGCTGTCACTGGCGCATGCGATCTGAAGGTCTGGCATACCAGCGACTCCCACACACATGCGCTGGAGTGACGCCATCGCGCCCTGGCCACTCATGTAGATGGAGGCTGGAAACCCGGAAGGAAGACCAGGGGAAGATAAAATCCATCTCAGCGGTGACAGCGCATCACTGAAGGGGTTCGTTTTTAAGGCAGGTCTCTCATAATGTGCTAGCATGTGATGCATACCAGCACACTATGATGTTGCCCTGCAGGGGATTTTTTTTCTTCAACTGCGGTTTACTACCGATTTAAAACACCCCCCCACAGACTCACAATGCTACTGTCTGCTGTGCTCCTTCATCCTGAGTGGGGGCATTCTAATACAGGAGGTGTGTTACTGGCCAGATCACCAGGTGAAAACAGAAGGAAATACTGTAAGTCTAAAAAAAAAACAAATGCAGCCACCATATCTAATGAGGGGTAAACTGCAACATATATATTTTTTTTATAATCAAGTAACGTTTTATTGAGAAATCGCGCATCAACAAACATTTACAACAATTCCAAGACAGTCTCATAAAGTATCCTGAACATGCTTCAAAAGCAGCGTATGGAATATATAACGAAAACAATTATATAAATCTAGCTTGCCTCCCTCACACAAAGGCACTGCATTGCCATAGGCCTACAGCCGCATTAATTTACACAAAACTCAGTCCCCCCCAAGAAAAAAAATTGAACATAATGAAATTCCCCTGACGGGGAAATAGACCTCATCCAATAAGTAGTCTATCTATGACCAATTCTAAAGGACTCAGACCTGGGGTATCTAGCCATGGGCCCCAAAGGGTTTGAAGTCTGCGAGGGCACCCCCTGTGCTGGTAGATGTATTGTTCTAGTCTAAGAGTTTTGCCCATGCATTGTACCCACTCCTTATGGGACGGGGAGTCAATAGACTTCCAATATTTAAGTATAACTCTCCTGGCTTGAAAGAGAACTTTAGCCAGTGGCGGGCCCATCCATTGAGGATGCATGGGCACCGCCCGCCCCCTATCCGCGTCACCACCCCCCTATCCATGCATCCGGGATGCCGTGCGCATTAATTACAATGTCGGGGGTGTTTTTTTGAAGCACTGATTAGAGCCAAAGGATCTAATAGGCTTCAAAATAGGGTGGGCTCTGAGTGCAGAGAGTGCACTCTCAGCCCACCCAGGTGTGGTACAATAGCGAATCAACATTCGCTATTTTAACACTGATCCTCCTCCCAGCCAATCAGGAAGCGGGTCTGAGACCCATCACCCGTTTAGCTGAAAGGACAGGCAATCCTATTGGATGCCTAGCAGCAAGAGGAGGCGATGCACGGAAGCCGCCACAATGGAGGAGAGGACAGAGCAGGAGTCGAGGAGGCAGAGAAGCCGCTGCCCACAGCCAATCACCTGTCACCTTGATGAGGTAAGTGCCGGACTGACTGGCAGACTGCGGGTGGGGGGGTGTTAGTGCTGTGCTGCCGGCTGCCCCGGGGTGGGGGTGGGGGAGTGGGGTGGTTGCTTGCCGCCCCTCCCAAAAAAAATAACCCACCAGCCATCACTGGCTCTAGCCACAGCTTCTGTAATGGGAACCGATAGTTGGAAGTCATCTAGGATGCCCAGTAGACAAGGTTTGGGATCAAGTGGAATGGAGATCTGAAATACAGCGTTTATCTTACCCAAAACTCTCGCCCAATAGATGTGCAACTTGGGGCACCGCCAATTTGGGTGAATCAAATCACCATGATCCCTGGAACATTTGCTACAGGTGGGGGTATCCAAGAAGCCCATTTTATGCAGCCAGACGGGCGTGAGATGTGCTCGCAGGTGTATATATAGAAGCTGCAACACATTACACTTCTGGTTTTGGGTTTAACATTGCTTTAAGCCACTTGCTTGTAGTTCAATTTTTAAGCATGAAGATGGCATTTATATTATTACACAATATTACATAATATTTGTAGCGCCCCCATAGTATAGGTGCATTTTCTAGCAGGGTTTTTGGCTAGGAGATGTAAATGTATTCAGGCCTGACTGTAACGTGCAGGGAGGATTGGGTGGACTTAACAGATGAGGTCACCAGAACCTCCCACTTCTTTCTAGAAACCTGGAGAATGTTTTCTGGTCAGAGAGCTGGGAGATAGGTGGAGCCATCTGGAGTGTTCTAGGGAGCCCTGACCAATCCCCAAGCAGTGTTGGCAGGGGGCAGGCCTCCTTAACCACTTTAGCCCCGGAAGGATTTCCAGCTTTAGGACCGGAGCCCTTTTTGCGATTTGGCACTGCGTCGCTTTAACTGACAATTGCGCGGTCGTGCGATGTTGTACATGAACGAAATTTGCGTCCTTTTTTTCCCACAAACAGAGCTTTCTTTTGGTGGTATTTGATCACCTATGCGTCATTCCTGATCGCCGCTATAAACAAAAGAAGAGCGACAATTTTGCAAAAAAACCCAAATTTCTTACTTTTTGCTAGAATACAAATAAAAAAAAATAAAATAAAAAAACATTTTTTGTCCCCGTTTTTGGCCGATTTATATTCTTCCTCATATTTGTGATAAAAAAATCGCAATCGGCGTTTATTGATTGGTTTGCGCAAAAGTGGTCGCGTTTACGGATGATGAGGATTCATTTTTGGGGTTTTGTTTTTTTTTTACTAGTAATGGCGACGATCTGCGATTTTTAGCGGTACTGCGATATTTCAGCGGACATTTCGGACTATTTTGACACTTTTTTGGGACCATTGCCATTTATACAGCGATCAGTGCTATAAAAATGCACTGATTACTGTGTAAATGTCATTGGCAGTGAAGGGGTTAACCTGCAGGGGGCGCTCTAAGGGTTAAGTATGTTCCCTGGGCGTGTTCTAACTGTGGGGGGACTGCACTATCTGGGGAAGGGAAGTGGTCACAGCCTTCGTATACAGGAAGGCTGTGATCACAGCCCTTCCCCCTTCACACAGAGCGGAGGTCCGTGTTTACATACACGGACCTCCGTTCCTTCTCTCGGGGGGGGCCATCGCAGGTAGCCGGCGGCAATCGAAGCCGCCGCACCCGCTCCCTGGCCCTCCCCGAACACAGTGAGCGCACGCTCACTAAGCTCGATCCCGCAGCCGCCGTCGTATGACGGCGTTTTGCGGGAACAAACCACTTTGCCGCCGTCAAATGCCGATCGGCGGTCGGCAAGTGGTTGAATACTCAGAGTCAGTCCAATCTGGGAGGAGTAGAATGGAAGTCTGGAGGTGTAGCAGAGGCGCTGTGGTGCGGGCCCCTACCCAGGAGGTCGCTCCCAGTCTGGGGAGAGTGAACTCCGGGCCTGGGTGAACAGGAGGAACAGAGGAACAGCGGAGGTGCTACAGGAGGAGTGAGAGACTCCACCAGTGTGGTGAGTAGCGGTCCCTGGGACTGGAGGAGAAAGTGCTGGAGCAGGCTGGGAGAGGAATGGTGGACAGTCTGTCGGAGCATTGGGAGTCAGTCAAGGGAAAGGAGAGTCACTACCAGAGAGCAGGTCAATGGGACCTGTAAGAGGATGGGCTGGGAGTTGTAGTCCATCAAAGGCCTGGTTAGCGCTAAAGTACTTTGCTGTACATTCAGGGGCCTGTAATGGGTGTTCCTGAGGTCCTGCTGCAACAGGGTAGGCCTCACCATGTGCTAACCGCGGTGTACAGAAAGGCATAGCGAAGTCTGATAAATTTCCCTTCAGGCTGGAAACTAAGTTCTGAGCTGGAGAGAAGCAAAGAAGTGTAAAGCTGTGAGTTCTGTGCGGTGAGAGAACTGTAGAGTGACGGTCAGCAAGTGAAGTGCTGGAGAGTTGAGAGGAGCAACAGTCTGCAGAGGGAGAGTCTGCAGTGAAGTGAGCAGATACAGGCTTGTATATGGGATCTTTGTACTATAATTTCTTGGACATCCCACAGTCACCCCGTATCCCTATTCAAGTTATTTCTCCTAATAAAACAACAAAAACATGGATGTGTGATTTATGGTGCGAATGAGGTCAGCTATCAGGTGAACCACTACTACCAGCCACTCTCGAGGGAGCACATGACAACATATTACATATACTTTTTCACAGATCTTGCTTTAACTATTTCAGATCTGCAAGCTTTTTCTTCAAGTACGACTATCTTTTAAGCAAGGGTGAGAATGACTCCTTCACCCAATCACCGCCATTGTCTTAATGCATTTAAGCATTACGTTTATCCAACACAAGTGCACATTCCCAGTGTATCATAATACCCCTGATCCCGCACATCATCTGCTACAAATATCCCTGTCTATTGGGGCTTTCAAAAACCAATAAGAAGATATTAACCCACATTTTCCTAGCTTGGGCTGCTTACTTTGAAATGTTTTCAAGATCACAGCAGCCCCATCCAACGCCGATGTGTGTTGGAACGAAGTGCCTCCGCTCATCCTGCCTTTAATAGCACTGCAATGTTATTATGAGTTTTTTTTTTTTCCCCCGTCGCACATTCGTCTTGCTGCTTTAGCTTCCAAGAAAACTCAATAAAATTTCGACATTTTATCTTTCGTGTTTACATTGAATGTCAGCAATAAAAAAAAAAAAAAAAAAAACGTCACAGCTTTTTCAATTTCCTTACAATAAACCCATAGCCCTTTTTGAACTAAGCCTTGATAACCATTTCAGAAATAGAATTAAGAAAGCACATGGGGCAATTAGTATAGAATGTTGCTACAAGCCCTGTGGAAATAGACTGCAATAATTAAAGATATTAAAAAAAAATAAATAAATAAAAAAAAAAGCTTTTGGGAATTTGACCTTTTTTTTAAATTTTTTTTCTGCTGCATGCCCATGAATGACGAGTTGTTTATAGGCATTGTAAAGCGCCTGATGGATTGGTTACACTTTCACATTTTTGGAGATAAATTACATTTTTGCATAAGTAGACAGACTGTTGTGAAAATTTGTATGCAGCGCATGGCATGTAGCGAAGACTTGTATTAGAGACAACCCATAACAGATTATATTCTAAGCTAAATGGTGATGATGAATTAAATATGAGTTGCCACTCATTTACCCATCGTGTGAATAATTTGTTCCCTGTAACAAGGCCAGCTCTGCATGCCCCAATACTCTCCAGTGATATGAATGATTGAAGCATCACTCGCAACCACTAGGTAGTGGAAGGGTTAACTCTCATGCAACAGCAAGCACTCACAAGATGTGGAGGTCCTTGTTATCTCCTGGAGGATATTCCATTGGGAACAAAACTCTATAACCCACCCGCAGCCATTGTTTTTTTTCCCCATGGACAATGGGAATGACCTCTATTCCCCTTTTTCATGCATACACTGCATCTAGGTATCTAAGAAGAGAGGAGTCATCGCCAGTCATTGTGGTGTGCAATTTTTAGGAGGATAGATCATTATACATCTGAGGATGATCTAAGACAGGGGTCTCCAAACTTTCAAATAAAGGGTCAGTTTGCTGTCCTTCAGCCTTTAGGGCAGTGGTTCTCAACTCCTGTCCTCGGGACCCACTAACAGGCCAGGTTTGCAAGATAACTGAAATACATCACAGGTGATATCATTTGCTGCTCAGTGATTGCAGTATTCTAGTCTGCATCTCCCCAAGGTGATACTTAAAATCTGGCCTGTTGGTGGATCCTGAGGACAGGAGTTGAGAACCACTGCTTTAGGGGGACTGGTCATCAGGAGTAGAAAATGTCCCAGCATTAGTCGGAGTAAACAATGCCCCATCATTGGTGTCAGGGAGAGGAATTGTGCCCCATCGTGTTTGTCAATGGGAAGAACTATGCCTCATCATTGGTAGGAATTGTGCCCCATCATTGTTGTGATTGGACTCCATTGTTGGTGTCAGTGGGAGGAACTGTGCCCCACCGTTGGTGTCATTGGTTAGAATTGACAATGAATATATTTGCCAGCACACCAGGATCTTCAGTCCAAACAGTTTGTAATAAAGCATAATCACATCACAAGCAATAGTGTAACATTTCGGAGTCACGCAAGGACCCCTTTGTCAGGCATGTGACATGTCTGATGAAGGGCTCCTGCATGACTCTGAAACATTACACTCTCTTGCTTGTGATGTGATCATGCTTTATTAAAAAACATTTGGACTGAAGATCCGTGGTGTGCTGGCAAATATATTCATTGTGCCTCTTATGATCCAGTCTCCAGCTGGTGGTTGCTACAGCACCCAGTTTCCTAGAGTTTTCCCCAGGAACAAGTGCAATGGGAATATGGTCTATTATTTGTTGGAATTGTGCCCCATCATTCGTGTCATTGGGAGGAATTGTGCCCTATCATTGGTGTCATTGTGCCCTCTTGTTGGTGTCAGTGAATGAAAGCAAAGGGCCACGGGTTGGGGACCACTGATCTAAGACTAAGTATAATACATAAGGTCATGTTTTAGATGTTCCATGTTGGCCATGAAGTCAACACTCGGAGGTTGTAGACACCAGTTCTCCAAGTACTCAGTGTCATTTGGTTCATCTCTTTAGGTTAAGTCATCTGGGGAACACTTGGTAGTCATTCATCTCTGTAGGTTCAGTCATCTGGGGGAGCACTTGGTAGGTATTTATTTCTGTAGGTTCAGTCATCTGGGGATCACTTGGTAGGCATTCATCTCTGCAATGGGAATATTGACTACTATTGGTTGAAATTGTGCCCCGTCATTGGTGTCATTGGGCCCCATTCTTGATGTCATTGGGAGGAACTGTGCCCCATCATTAGGCAGTAAATTAAATAGTGGATAAAAGCAAACAAAGGGCCACATCTGGCCCCCGGGCCGCAACTTTGAGACCACTGATCTAAGACTAAGTATAATGCTTAAGATGTCCCATGTTGGCCATTAAGTCAACACTCAGAGATTGTAGGCAGCAGTTCTCCAAGTGTTCAGTGCCATTTGGTTCATCTCTTTAGGTTAAGTCATCTGGGGAGCACTTGGTAGGCACTTATTTCTGTAGGTTCAGTCATATGGGGAGCACTTGGTAGGCATTCATCTTTGTAGGTTCAGTCATCTGGGGAGCACTTGGTAGGCATTAGATGTTGAGTACCCTCTTTTGATACTTGTCCCCTAAGAGTAGCCAGATGCAGCCCATCAAAAAGGAGTCAATTCTACTGACTCATCGCTTGCTACATTCAAGCCAAGTTATAGCTAAATTAACCATAAATTAGTACTTCTCGCCAACTAGGGCTCATTGCGAAACAAAGTCATTTTCTGACATGGTGTAAAAATCAATTCACAAGCAATCTTCACCTGTTTCCACTTTTATAGAAGAATGAGAACATGTTTGGACTGTATATGTGTATTAACTCAAATAGTCAAGAGGAGCATAAGTCAAGTAGAGCATAAGGATCCCGCCATCACTGGGTTGAGAGTATGACTCTCGCCAGCTATCATTGCTTGTTAGAGAGCTATCCATCCAAGGATACTCTCTACAGCTGTTCACAGACTGGCAGATCTCATGGCTGACTTCAAGGTATGTCAGTTGTAATAGCATCATCATGACCACCGTTCCCTTGAAAGACTGCTGACAACAAATGTCCTAGTCATTACTGAATTAATTCCCAATGTCGTGTAGCCTTTTTTTCTTGCCAGGGGCCAAATGTTGCCAATTTCTATAATGATTCATCAAATCAGTGGTTCCCAATCTCAGTCCTCAAGTACCCCCCATGCTTTCAGGATTCACTTCATCTTGCACAGGTGCTTTAAATTAATGCCAATACCTTGGAATTCATGAAAGCTATTTTATCTAAGGGTAATTCCAAAAACATGGTCTGTTCCCTTAAGTGCGGGGGGGGTACTTAAGGGAATGAGGTTGGAAAACGCTGCATTAAATGAATGATGCAAAAGGCAGTCAAAAACCTGGTTTGAACTGCTATTCACAAATTGTTTGCTGCTTAACGATGGCCATACACACTTTGATATTATTATCAGATGGATGTGTAATTCGAACAAAATGATCGAATTGGCAAACAATGGCTTAGCCATAACTTTCCTTCCTTTCAGAGTGAATCAAACTGAATCCATTGATCATTTTGCATCAATCAGCAGCACTCAAATGCTTTGGTCATGAATTTGATCATATTTTGGTCGATCAGGATATGAGTTTGCATGGTGGAAACAGAAGAACGGTCAACTACTTATAGTCGTATTTTCTATCCATCGATCGAAATCTGTTTTCCAATGCGTGGCATGTAAATCAATTGCATTGTTGACTATAGATTGATTATTCCTATTGATTGGAAAGGGAATTGATCATGTATGGAAGCGTGTCATGAGCAGGCAATAAGGGCTTCCAAAAATGTATCATGTATATGTCTTATGCAATTCTCAAAGCTTGCTTTCATCTGACAATGTATGACCAGGCACATCCAATGCTAAGGTTTTCAATGTTCTAAGGGAATCACAGGCACTGCTCTGGCTATAGACTGATAGAGAGACCCATAAACTTCTATGGGGATGCTGTCCGAGGTGCTGAAAGCCCGTTAATAGAGTTGCATTCATTTACAGACACCTGCTGCATATAAATGCTGGTATATAGCCCAAGAATGGCACAGCCATACTCAATGGGCTCTATTTATTGGATGCATATGGATTAGAATGCCTGCTAATAATGCCTTTGCAATACAATGCAATGCTCAACTAAACCGCAATTAAGTGCATGCATAGCTATCACAAATTCACAATGGCACATATTCTAAAAAAAAAAAAAAAAAAATGAAATAAAATAATGGTTGCAATTAATTTAATTTTAAATATTAGATTTGTAAGACACTAAATAGACTTCAGATGCTTGTTACATGTCCAGCTTCACGGATTACAGAGTCTGCATCCGACAGCAAGTGCTTTATCCATCAGCAACATCATGATCTTATAAAATAAATAAATCTGATATCTAATAAAACAAATCAGAACAATGATCCTTGATTAGCTGCAGTGGGCACTATTTTGGCTGTAGACATTAAAATAAAGATTCTAATATACAGTACCTGTCAGCTGGAGCAGGGAGATGGAGCTGCAGATTCCGATAGGTGAGGGATCCAGTCTTCCAGCCTCCTGAGATGGGCATCCAAGGTTACCCCCTTACCCTCCTTGGTCAATGCCCTGTGGCACGATTGTATATCCAGGACCCAGATGGACAGAGCCTTGTGGGGGGAGGATGAGAAGGGACCCAGCGATCCACACTGCACACTGATCTCCAGCAAGTCAGACGATGCCACCTGCTTCCCTCCTCTCTATGCTGCATCCAATACACTAAGGTGCTAGATAGGGGATCCTGGGAACCTTGGTGGAGGTGCTGGGAATTAGAGGTCCCAGGTGAAAGCTCATAGCATGCTTGCTGACAAGTGTTCCAGATCCTCACGCCTGAGCTAGTGTGAATAATACACTCCTACACCTCTGCACAGCCTCTCCATCCTAACTCCTTCCCTGCCATACTCATCAGCACTGGCAAGGAGAATGTGCCTGCTAGGGGGGGTCACCCATCTACATAATAATAATAATAACAATAATAGTGACCAATCTATAATCCTCAATGATGATTATTAAAGCTTGTCTCCAGGGAGATTTACAAGACACAAAATAATGCTACATCCATTAAAGGAAAAGTCCACCTTTTGCAAAAAAATAAATAAAAAAAAAAATGCACCCAATTGCAAAAAGCAAAAGGGTGCATTTATTATTATTATTATTATTATGCATTACAGCCTGCATAGCATTGCAGCCATGATCAAAGGAGGAAGGAAGAGTCTGTAGCTCTGTATCCATTAAAAGAAAACTCCATCTTTTGCAAAAAATATTAAATAAGCCCATTTGCAAAAATTAAAAGTGTGCATTTATTATTACTATTATTATTATTATTGTTTGTATTACAGCCTGCATAGCATTGCAGCCATGATCAAAGGAGGAAGGAAGAGTCTGCAGCTCTGTATCCATTAAAAGAAAACTCCATCTTTTGCAAAAAATATTAAATACGCCCATTTGCAAAAATCAGAAGTGTGCATTTATTATTATTATTATTATTATTTGTATTACAGCCTGCATAGCATTGCAGCCATGATGAAAGGAGGAGGGAAGAGTCTGCAGCTCTGTATCAAGGAAGACTCCACCTTTTGCAAAAAATATTAAATACACTCATTTGCAAAAAGCAAAAGTGTGCATTTATTATTATTATTTTTTTTGCAGCTACAGTTGTGCTCATAAGTTTACATACCCTGGCAGAATTTATGATTTCCATGCCATTTTTCAGAGAATATGAATAACACAAAACATTTCTTTCACTCATGGTTAGTGTTTGGCTGAAGCCATTTATTATCAGTCAATTGCGTTTACTCTTTTTAAATCATAATGACTACAGAAACTACCCGAAAGACCATGATCAAAAGTTTACATACACCGGTGATTTTGGCCTGATAACATGCACACAAGTTGATGCAAAGGGGTTTGAATGGCTATTAAAGGTAACCATCCTCACCTGTGATCTGTTTGCTTGCAATTAGTATGTGTGTGTGTAAAAGGTCAATGGGTTTCTGG
>BLSH010489184.1:2778570-2788682 GCA_018402905.1 Glandirana rugosa
TGTGGGTAGTAGTGCTTATTTAGAGGATACGGTAGATTATACTATAGTTAGAAGTCCGACACAGACGACAGTGGACGGGAGTGAAATATGGGGGGTACATACGGGTCCTTGGCGACAGCAGACACAGCCTGAAGATTGATATCATATTAGATGGCATAGGAGATTTATTCGTGATGATGGGTGTATACTTTAACTAAATCCCTATGGGGGAAACATAGGCTAGTCTGGGGGGGGGGGGTGCCAGATATAGGATCTGCCCTGGGTGCCAAATGCTCTAGGTACGCCCATGGGGGTAGAGCCTCACACTTTTGCCACTGTGATGCCGAGTAATATTATTTCCACACTGAGGCTGGTGTTGGGGCTCTCCAATCATATCTTTACCACAGAAAATACAGCCTATAAAAATGTTACTGCATTAATATACATCTTGAGATTATAGAAATAATTGATTACGTGGTGAAACTAGGGCCGTCTTTAATATTGATTGGACCCTGGGCAAACATTTTCTTGGGCCCCCCCTGAATCCAAGTTTTGTCTTCAGGGCTTATTTGTTTCTATATAAACTCTTATTTCACTTTTGTTTTTTGAGCTGTGAACAAGGCACTTACCTGCCGAAACGCGTCAACTGTCTGCACCTTCATGCACTTTATGCCAATAAATTTTTCACAAGGATTTTGGAGTGCCGCCTTTTGCCCCCCCTGAATCCACTTATCAACTATTTGCAGCCAGCGTGGACTCAAGAGGCAGCTACTTTGCCTGGGCCTGGGGCAGCTGCCCCTTTTGCCCTGCGTTAAAGATGGCCTTGGGTGAACCGCATGTCTAATGTATTACACAGCATTTTAATGCCGTATACTACATGACTAGCAGACAATTTTTTTTTTTTTCAGACATAAGCCGAACTCTTTTTTTGCACGTTAAAATCGTACATGAGCACACACAAACTCACACCATACGGTGCTTTAAAGGCGCACATACATTGTCAGAACGCAAAGAAGAATGAATCCATTCTATTCTTTTTTTTTTTAGCTAACGTTATCCGGAACGGTGATTGCGGAGACATATTTTTCCTCCTCGGGAAGCATATGTAACCGCGGTCTGCATGAGACATCCTAAGTGGTGTAATGGGCATTTTATTTGTTTTGCTTTGGCAGAGCTGGTTAGGTATAATGCAGCTATTACTGTTGTCAGCACCAGCTGTAGCTAAGGTAGAAATCAGCCTGACGTCTGTCATTGCTGAACTGCCCCGAGCTCCAACATCTGATGCTCTGTTGAATACAAACCGCACGGTGCATTACACTTAGCCATACACTATGCAAGCCAGAAGCCGGCCCTGACTCATTTTCATTGCGCCGCTTTTATTTGTTTTCCAGAGAACAAAAGGAAATTTAGTGTGCGTGTATAAAACAAAGGTGGGTGGTAATTGGAGTAAAGAACATTTCTGGGCTGCAGCCTGGACCGGCCATCTCGCAACTCAGGCAGCCGCCAGAAGGGCTCGGTTTAACCCCATCAGTGCCAGCACGGTTCACCCCCTTCACTACCAGACCATTTTTCAGTTTTTAGAGCTGTGATACTTTTACTGGCAATCACTCACTGGGTCATGCAAAATACATTTTATATATTCTTTTTTTTAAGACAGGTACAGCTTGATTTTTGTGACATTTAAAGTGTTACTAAACCCAGGACCCTGCATTCACTATATCTGGTCTCCCACAGTACACAGAACATGAAAATGCAATTATTTTAGTAAATATAATCTGCTATACATCTTTTCTCATCAGCAGTATATAGCAGTCTTGTGACTTCTTTCAGTGTCTGATTAAAGCTTGTAGGAGGAGTTTTCATTCTCCTCTGTTTGTCCTATGAGGCTGCAGGACCCTCTGTCTGGACAGTGCTGATTGGCCACCTTCACCTAATAGGCTTCAAAATAGGGTGGGCTTGTGGCGCAGAGCACGTCGAACCGAGCCTACCCAGTTTTGTGATAATAGCGATATTTTCACACTGATTCTCCTTCTGGCCAATCAGGAAGCGGGTCTGAGACTCGTTAACCGATTGGCCAAAAAGAGAAGCGTTCCGATTGGCCACCAAGGAGGAGGATGGAGGAGACGGAAGTCACGGAGGAGAGAAAGAGAAACCGCCTGTGATGCCCACCACCTGTCGCCCCAAAGGGGAAGCTACCCATGATGGCCGCCACCTGTCGCCCGAATGGAAAGCCACCCATGATGCCCGCCACCTGTTGCCCAGGTCCAGATCGACCCCCGTCCCCAAAAAAATTAACCACTAGCCCCCCCCCCCCCCAGTCCATAGGAATGCATGAACCTTTAGATCAAGTCTTTCCTGTGGAAGGACCCTAAGAAGCTGCCTAGATTGTTGGATGCTGGAAGTGTTACCTATGTTGCTTTACACTAGATTCACACCTATGCGCTTTTGCAGGCTTCATTTGCGTGGGCATGGCAGTCCATTCACCTGCAGCCACATGCAGAAGTGTGAACCTAGCCTACATGCTAGAATTGCAGTAAAGCCATTTATTAACAGTTGATGTGTGGCCTATAGTGGACAATTGTGGTTGTCTAACCCAATAGAGAGACCATTGGTGTGTGCAGCCTATTGCGTTAGGGTGTGCACCGTAGAGCACAAGCACACATGCGTGTGTATCAGCAGAGCAGTAGACGGTTTCAGTAGAGCAGAGATTGGTGTCAGTAGGGCAGTGAACCGTGTCAGTATTTTTTTCATGTTTATTATTTTTAAATTATTTTTTACAATTTGAATAAGAGACATGTGGCCTGGCATGCCCAGCTAGACAGGTCTCCACCCCTAACAACTTAAGTAAAAAATGAAAGAGAAAAGAAAATGGGGCTTTAAATGAGAACTGACTATGCATATCTGAGCATGGGGACTGTGTGCAAAAATCATGTAGAACAATAATAAATTCTATACCATGATTGCATAAATTGGATAATAACCACGTTAGCTGTCTATAAAAGTTATGCACATTTAATGTGTAGCAATACTCAAAAATGAGACATTAAATTAATGAAACAATTATCTTGTTACATAAAATGCATGACAAAGCAATCACATGTATATAGTAATAAATATATGAAGAGTATAATATAAACAAACACAAGTCACCACACATGTATGTAGGTAATAGAAAAAATCCATACTTGATTCATACATTCCATATACAGCTCAGTAAAAAATATATATGAAAATATGACAAACAGGTCTAGACATCCGGTGCCAACGGTTAGTGGTAAAGGGTCCTGGGTTGGTAACCCGACGCGTTTCATGGCGTTACAGCCACTCATCAGGGGTTTTAGTACTGGGAATGATATATGGGAGATAATACATTAGTCCATTAGTCCATGGGCAACCACTCAGGGAATATCAGTGAACATTGCAAGACAACACAATATGTATGACTTACACAACCAGACCCAGGCGGAAAGCCAAGTGGACCCGGATATTATCCCCAACGGGGGCTGAGGCGGGACATTCCTCCAAGGGCCAATGAGGGGCACACACGTGACACAGCCTCCGTGCATGTTGTATGTGTGTGTAATCTGTGAAGAAAAAAGATAGTGAGTGAGTGGTATAGGGCTGTGCAAAAATGTGCTATGTGTTGGATGGACGATGTGTATAATGAGTGAATCCCGTGGTTTCATTAATTTGATGTCTCATTTTTGAGTATTGCTACACATTAAATGTGCATAACTTTTATAGACAGCTAACGTGGTTATTATCCAATTTATGCAATCATGGTATAGAATTTATTACTGTTCTACATGATTTTTGCACACAGTCCCCATGCTCAGATATGCATAGTCAGTTCTCATTTAACCCCTTCCTTACTGGGCACTTAAACCCCCCTCCTGCCCAGACCAATTTTTGGCTTTCAGCGCTGTCGCATTTTTGAATGACAATTGCGCGGTCGTGCGACGTTGTACCCAAATAAAATTTGCGTCCTTTTTTTCCCACAAATAGAGCTTTCTTTTGGTGGTATTTGATCACCTCTGCGTCATTTCTGATCGCCGCTATAAACAAAAAATGAGCGACAATTTTGCAAAAAAGAACAATATTTTTTACTTTTTGCTAAAGTACAAATCCATTAAAAAAAATTATTCATCAGTTTTGGCCGATATATATTCTTCTGCATATTTTTGGTAAAAAAAAAATCGCAATCGGCGTATATTGATTGATTTGCGCAAAAGTTATCTCGTCTACAAACTGGGAATTGATTTATGCCGTTTTTATTATTATTTTTACTAGTAATGGCGGCGATCTGCGATTTTTATCGGGACTGCGATATTGCCGCAGAAATGACGGACATTTTTTACACATTTTTGGGACCAATGACATTTATACAGCGATCAGAAATTTAAATATCCACTGATTACTGTGTAAATGTCATTGAAGGGGTTAACCTGCAGGGGGCAGTGAAGGGGTTAAATATGTTCCCTGGGTGTGTTCTAACTGTGGGGGGGGCAGGGTTGGCCGGGACATAACAGATCTAACTGATCCCAGTGACAGGGATCAGTAGATCTGTCATGTCCCCTGTCACAGAACGGGGAACCGCCGTGTTTACATCAGCGGTTCCCCGTTCTGAGGCTCCTAAAAGAGATCGGCGGGACTTGATATCCGCCCCGCCGCCGCCGCTGCCGCCAGGGGGCGCGCGAGGAGCGTGCACAGGGGACGACGTCCATGGACGTCGTCCCGGCATTTCAGATCCGCGCTGGAGCCGTACTTCGGCAATAGCGCGGATCTGGAGTGGTTAAAGCCCCATCTTCTTTTCTCTTTCATTTTTTACTTATTTTTTTACAATTTGTTTTATTACTATTTTTTACAATATTATTTTATATTATTTTTTATTATATTTTTACCATTTTTTAGGAGCCCCCTTTAGGGTCTAAACATACCTCTGATGTCTCACTTTTCAGGCCGAGAAAGGGACTGAGGACAGAGATTCCCCAATCTCTTTGCAGCCTCAGCTTCACTGGACAGTCAAGGAATGGGAAGTGATCTGTGCTGAACAGCATAGCTTACTTTGCTTCAGTTAAAATGAACAAAGGAGTGATCAATACAGATCACTCACTGTGTTCATTAAGAAAATAAAAGGGCTGGTAAATTAAATATTTACTGCCCCCTTCGTCCGCACTAATTTGTGAAACTACCCCAACAGCAGCCAGAGGGAAGCTGGCAGCACTGCAGGGGGGTGAGGAGACAGGGGGCAATATGAAGCAGGGGAAATCGGTACCGCACGGGGTGATTAGGGTGTGCCCAGGCACACCTGGCACACCCTGTGCGCATGCCTATGAGAGAGACAGATTGCTATCTACAAACTGGGAGTAGTATATATGAATTTGTTATATTAATAGCACCACTTCATAAAAGTGGTGCTGTTAAGAATGACATGAATCTACCACATGTATCGGTAAAGCCACCAAAACAGGCGGCAGGGTTTTTTAAAATCCGGCACGGGCCATTTTAATGGGCCATACTGTCAGAAAAGTCAACTGTATCCTATGACCGGTATGACTAAACTTAATTTTTTTTTTGTAAAGCAACAGGGTCACTTGTTGTGTGTAGGATGAATCTGAATGGGAGTGACTTTTTCATTATAATCATCTGATGCAATTGCAGTGTTCTTATAAGGAAAGTTGCAGTGTCGGCATTCCTTTAGAAGTAAATAATCCTTTGAGCGTATCTTGCCAAAAATTACATTTTTGTTGCAGGGGATGCCTAAAATCTGACTTGTATCTTAGTGCAAACTTCTGGGAAAATCGATGAGCCAATCACACCAACTGTGTACAGAACACCCCCAGGTTGCCATATTGCATTGCATTTTTCTGAAAATTATAAGGAAAGGTACTGTGGATGGGCAGCCCATAAAGGCACAGGAATGTACTGGTACTTTGCTGCCTGTTTCCATGTGCAGGGAGCGTCACACCACACACCTGCTGTGATTGTACACAGTGGGAATTTGTCAGCAGGTCCCCATTAATGATTCATGGTCGGGACCTGCTGATCGGCTATGTCCAATCACAGCAGCCCAGAGCCCTGTGTTGTCAATCAACACAGGGCTCCGTACAAAGAGAGTGATCTCTCTGTTTCTTCTCCCTGCAAATCAGGGGTAAGGAACAAAGAGATCTTTAGTAAAAGCAACACACAGTACACAAATTAACAATTGCTTAACCACTTGATTACCCGAGATGTTAACCCCTTCCCAGCCAGTGTCATTAGTACAGTGACAATGTATTAGCACTGATCACTGTATTAGTGTCACTGGTGATGTCAGTGGCAGTTAGTCAGTTCCCCCCAGCATCAGTTAGTGTCAGATTGCCCATTATAAGTCGCTGATCATCGCCATTAGTAGTATAAAAAAATGAATTAATTAAAATTCCAGTATATATCTCATAATTTATTGGGAATTTTTTTTTGGATTTTTTTTAAAAGTAGCAGAATAAATTTTAGCCAAAATTAATGAAGACATTTTTCAAACTTTCTTATTGTTTTGCATTTATATATAACAGAAAACCCAGCGGTAATCAAATACCACCAAAAGAAAGCTCTGTTTGTGTGAAAAAAATTAGAAAAAAAGGCAAGTGACAATGCGCAAATGGGTCGAGGCATACAGTATGAACCAGAGTGCTTAAAATGTATATGGTGACTACTACAATGGGCCAACTGACATGAGAGGGTGGAAGGGAAGGATAAGGAGAAAGGGCACAAGTGGGAAACTAAACACATATATGTACATCAAACCATATACACAGGGGGATGCATGAAGTGGTGTATGAACCAGTCCAAGGGGAAGCACAGAGGGCAGCCCGCGAAGTATGGACCCGGATCCCACGGTCCAGTAGAACTATAATGAGAAAAAACACAAGGAGGGCGCCTCTAAGTGCAGTAAGCTTAGTTCATTTAATGAAAAGACCAGATTAAAAACACTCACATAGGTTTAAAAACAGTGGGCAATGTCGGCTGATCCCATGGGGAGAAAAACGCCGTCACTCTCAGGGTGTCCAAGTAGCACTGAGCCGGAAGGGGAGTCCTCCCTCCGTTCGTCCGTCCGTCACCGCGCCTGGATGTAGATGCCGGCACGCACGGTGACTAGAGCGAGGCTAGGAGCGTGGCTGCAATGGAGTCCTGGGGTGATGGCGTCATGAAGGTGCAACGCGTTTCGTAGGCCAGCAGGTCAGGTGGTACACGTCCTGCGCCACTTCGTCAGGCAATCAAGAAGATCAGTCCACTGAATGTAATACGTGTAGACATTTAAATAGTACAAGCCCCTAGGGGTGGGGAAAGAGAGAGATTGACAATTAAAAAAGAAATGCAGCTAACGAGACTCATCCCTATATAAAAGCACCGAAAGGGATCCACAACATTCCGAAGGGACAGTTCTGTAGGATCAGACAGAACTGTTCCTTGGATAAAAATTATGTAGAGGAAGGGGCAATCCTGAAGAAAAAATTCATAGATAAAAAATACCCGGAAAGGTTGGTTGACGAGGCGTTCCAATTCTATCAGAAAGGGAAACCCATCAGACCCAAACAGACCAATCCATCCCAACCGATAAGGTTTGTCACCATGTTCCACAATCAACATCGAAGAATGGAGAATATTTTCTCCAAACACTGGGACATTTTACTTCAGGACCCCATGCTGAAACATTCCCTTCCACCCAGGCCCAAGATCACCTACCGCAGGGCGCCTAACCTTAAGAGTAAGTTGGCACCAAGTAAAATTAAAAATCGTTCTACAACTATGGTGCAGAAGCCCACGTTGTTCCCTCTGGTGGGCATGTACCAGTGCCGTAAGAAACCCTGCAAAACCTGCCATTTCATAAGACACAAACAACAGACACAAACAACACCTCTTTAAAAAAAAATGTATAAATTTTGTTTGATTACAGTGTTGCATGACAGTGCAATTACCAGTTAGCCACTTAAGGACCGGAAGGATTTCCTACCTTAATGACCAGGCCATTTTTTGCGATTCGGCACTGCGTCGCTTTAACTAAAAATTGCGCGGTCGTGCGACGTTGTACCCAAACAAAATTGATGTCCTTTTTTCCCCACAAATAGAGCTTTCTTTTGGTGGTATTTGATCACTTCTGCGGTTTTCATTTTTTGCGCTATAAACAAAAAGACTGACAATTTTGAAAAATAAATAGTTTTTTACTTTCTGGAAACATTTCCAAAAAAAATGTAAAAAAACATCAGTTTAGGCCGATGTGTGTTCTTCTACATATTTTTGGTAAAATAAATTGCAATAAGCGTATATTGGTTGGTTTGAGCAAAAGTTATAGCATCTACAAAATAGTGAATATATTTATGGCATTTCTATTATATTTTTTGTACTAGTATTGGCAGTGATCAGTGATTTTTAGCGGGACTGGGACATTGCGGCGGACAGATCTGACATTTTTGACACCTTTTTGCCAACCAGTGACATTATTACAGTGATCAGTGCTATAGATATTGTCAGTGGTGGGACAAGGTCATCTAGAGCCCAGGGTGAACATGCCAATGGCGCCCCCCCCCCTATCCTCTTCCCTAATCCCCCCTCCCAACACAAATGCCCCCAAATCACTGCTCCTATTACTCCTCCCTAAATTGGTCCTCCTAGAACAATTCTTACCCCCTGCCACCCCCCAAATTCCCCTTCTTAACACAAATCCCCCCAGTCTCCTTGTGGTGCCCCCCCACATGATAAGACAGTGCCCAGGGCAGCCGCTCCTCCTGCCCACCCCCTATCCCAGCCTTGGTTATTGTACTAATGACACTGGCAGGGAAGGGGTTAACTTTAGGGGCGAACAAGGGGTTAAATGTGTTCCCTGGGAGGTGTTTCTAACTGTATGGAGGGCGGCGTGACTGGGGAAACACACAGATCCCGTCTTCCTGCATAGCAGAAAGACAGAATCTGTGTGCTCTCCCCTGTCAGAATGAAGATCTGCCTTGTTTACACAGGCAGATCCCCGTTCCGCCACTGCGGTGAACGATCCCAGGGGGCCATGGGTTATGGAGTCCGCCCCACCTGCTGATTGGCTCCCCCGTTGACCAACGGGAGTGCGTGCGCGACCACAAATGTGGATCCCCGAGCCTTCGTTCAATGTCGGCGATTCGTGGGATCAAGCCACATTGCCGCAGTATAACTGCAGTGGCTGGTCCTTAAGCGGTTAAAGTAGTGCAGTGCTAAATAGCTGTGGTGGTTAAATAATATTAAATTACAATATGGCTTGTGTAGCAATAATTTATTCTATATAGTATACTATATTATATGATATATATACTATATTCTATTGCATTTTATTTGCTATATATTTTTTTCCCACTACCCTTTAAGGAATGTGGAGAGTAGGGTGAACCAGGGTGTTTGGCGAAAGTGCCCTTCCCTATTGATTTTCAAAGATGCATTGAATAAATGATGGGAGCTGTCTAGTTACTATCGGCAGTCCAAACAGCGTTTTTCTCCCGCCTAAGGCTTATTGTCTCCAGTAAATTAATACGCAGCCTAAATAAACCCATGATATGATACTCAGCAATGTTGGCACAGAACAAGAAGACAATAGATTGTGCTTTTGTAATGGAACTCGGCAACAGCACAATACAAATACATGAGAGGTAGATGGCATTTAGCAGGGGAAGATGAATGATAACCTTTTACATTGGAGACAGAATAGGACTGAGATTCTTTTACTGTGAACCCACCTGTTCGTTGATTTATGGCGATGGCCGGGCGCCTCTTATTTTATTAGGATTCCATCTGGCCTAGATTGTGCAGCAAAGAAACACCAATTCACCCATGACTGAGCATTTTGCAGTGGGCTATCAATCAGGGGATCAGGCCATCGCCTGGAATTAGAAGCGCCAGGCCCCTGTGCACTAACCTGATTCAATTTAATGCTAAGTGTATTCTTCTGACTTCAGGAAGATGGGGTTGTAGACTATTGGTCAGCTTGGGAGCTAAGGAAAAGGAATATGCATTTAGTGCAATATTACTTGTTGCATAAATATACTATATACAGTATCTCACAAAAGTTAGTACACCCCTCACATCTTTGTAAATATTTTATTCTATCTTTTCATGTGACAACACTGAAGAAATGACAC
>BLSH010489184.1:2815560-2837104 GCA_018402905.1 Glandirana rugosa
CGCATCACCTCCTCTCACGTCTTACACCCAACCGCATCACCTCCTCTCACGTCTTACACCCAACCACTACGCCAACCCACATTCTGCACTCTCCTCCACTACGCCAACCCACATTCTGCACTCTCCACCACTACACTAACCCACATTTTGCACTCTTCTCCACTACACCAACCCACATTCTGCACTCTCCTCCACTACGCCAACCCACATTCTGCACTCTCCACCACTACACTAACCCACATTCTGCACTCTTCACCACTACACCAACCCATATTCTGCACTCTCCACCACTACACCAACCCACATTCTGCACTCTCCACCACTACACTAACCCACATTCTGCACTCTCCACCACTACACCAACCCACCTTCTGCACTCTCCACCACTACACCAAGGCACGTTCTTGACTTTTCACCACTACACCAACCTTAATTCTTCACACGCCACCAATACACCAATCCCTATTGTTCACTCTTCACCACTACACCAGCTGACATTCCTCACTCTACACCAACCTGTACTTCTTTACTCTACACTACTACACCAACTCACATTCTTCACCCTCCACCACTACACCAACCTGCACTTTGTTATTCCCCACCACATGGATTTGCACTTCTTCACTCTTCATTACTATACCAATACCTATTTCACTCTTCGATTCTACACTGATGTGCACTTCTTCACTCCGCATCTTTACATCGACACGTACTTTTTCAATGTCTGCTACTACAATAACACACACTTCTTCACTCTCCATCTTTGCATGGCACATACTTTTTTTACTTGCACCCATTACACTGACACATGCTTATTCTCTCTCTGCCACAGCACTAGAACGCACTTCTTCGCTCTCCACTACTACACACACTTTTTCACTCTCAGGCATTACATTGACATACACTTCCTCACTCTCTGCCATTGCGCCAACCCATACTTTTACTATCAGTAACATGCACATCTACACTCTCTCCACCACTACACTGGCCTGCACTATTTCACTCTCTGCCTCTACACTGATATGCATGTCTTCACTCTCCATCACAGCACCAATGTGCAATTCCTCGCTTGCTGTTAACATGCCAATGTGCACTTCTTTGCTCACTGATACTGCACCAATGCAAACAGGGCTGGTCCTACCATGGTACCATGGGTCCCAGTGGGTCCCAGAGGGGCAGCAAATTGAATCACAGCAGCCTCTTCTTCTCTTCTATTTACCCAGCAAATGGACAAACAAGATTTTTTCCAGCAGTTTTGTGTGTCATTATGATAACTGCACCCCGGGCCGCTCCGCCTGCCCCTAAACTACCCTAGCCTGCCCCTATACAGCCCTAGCCTGTCTATATATTACGCCAGCTTGGCCCTATACTACCCTAGCCTGTCTATATACTACCCTAGCCTGTCTATATACTGCCCTAGCCTGTCCATATACTACCCTAGCCTGTCTATATACTGCCATAGCCTGCCCCTAATACTGCCCTAGCCTGTCCCTCGAAATTGAACATGGTATATTATATAATTTTGCATACAGACAAGTTGCTGTTGCATGTAAATCTGACTTCCAGATAAATGTAATTTTAGCTTTAATCATCATGATATAAAATAATGACTGTGGGGGACTTTTGGTGGGCGTATTTTTTTTTTCGGGGAGGTGGGGGGCAGCATGTCATTCTTGGACCCAGGCAGCACAATGTCTTGGGTCAGCCCTGAATGCAAAGTATCTCGTTCGTGTATACTGCACCAATGCACACTTCCATATTTATCTCAATTAATGAACAGGCGCAGTTTTGCTAGTTAGCATTTTAAATCTAATGAGATTTTAGTGGCAGGGTTTAGATCTGCTTTAAAGCACAATCATGTACAGTTGAACACTAATGAACAAAATACCCACTGAGGCTTTTTTTTTCAATGCTATTTTTCCTTTATATTGGCTTTTCAAACCAACCAATGCATTAATCATAAAAATGGATGACATTTTTAATGCAACATAAACAACTCTGGCAATTAAAGAGTGCATTTATTGATTAAAGATCCCCACATCGGAGCTAAAAGAGGGACATTGGAGGAAGAATAAGCTACACAGGATTTAGTGTCTATGTACAGTGGAGATTGGGAGAATATAATATTAGCTCAGTGAGTGTGACGTTCCAGCCGTGATTCCCAGGCCTTGCAGCACACAGGATTATAGACCTCGTGTCTGTCAGCCCATCATGTGCTCAGCTGCTGATCCAGGCCAGGCTGCAGGCTTAGAGCACGGGTCCTCCCATGACCAGGCACTGCAGGCCCAAACAGGGGTTTGTTTCATGAGCCTCCCATTCCTGAACACCTTACTCCAGGGTATGTCCATTCTGCTGACATGATATTCCCAGTCACGTCCTAGAATTCCATTACTTTTAATGGCCACTTCAAAGAACTGGCGCAAGTGCGCAGTTAATACGACCGTTAGCGAGCTCTGAATTCCAATTAGTAAATGTAACAGGGACATGAAAGGACCTTGTGATTGACAATTCAGCACTTTTATGGGGATATTTCTGGAAGTGGAATGCTCCAGACGATCCCCCAATTATTCCTATGCCCAGCTGCTGAAGCACAGAAAGCGGGGAGACAAGCAGCAATCTTCTAGCACAGGTTCAGTCTATGGAAAATTGATATTTCAGTATTCAGTGGATACTGAAATGTTACATTTCTTGGCAGTTTTTTTTTTTTACCTCTTAGAGACATTATTAATGAGATTCAGTTCCCAGGTCTGCACACCAGCTATGGCCATTACAAGGGGCTCCCACCATTCCTTATCATTTATTTTACATTATGTAAATTATATTAGAAGGAGGTGGAACACCCAAAACTTCCAGGTGGAACAAAATTTGGAATTTTGGAAGGGGGTCTCATTATTCGGCTTAGGCCCCTTTCACACAGGCTTTCCGATCAGGTCCGCCTGCCAGTTTTTCAGGCGGACCTGATCAGACACTCCATTCACTCCTATGTGGCGGATGTCAACAGTAACATGTCCGCTGACTCCCGCTGCTATCCGATCCGATCCGATCCTCTCCGTGAAATCCAGACAGATGTTGACCCTATTTTCCATCCGTCTGGCTTATCAGACTGGATGGGATTGGATGAAAAAGGACAGGCGGTCCGTTTTCATCCGATCTCCCCATAGAGGAGAGCGGAGCGCTGACAGGTCCGTCTCTGCACAGTGAGTGGAGATGGATCTGTCATCCACCTGCTCAGTGGGGATCAGCAGATCAATCCCTGCTGAGCACAGTGGAGTCCGCCTGTGTGAAAGGACCCTTAAGCCTCGTACACACACGCCAATTGTTGGCTAACCGAACGTCCAACTTTTGTCCAAATTGGCTGTTGGCGGTTTTGTCTAGCGTACTGATGGTAGTCAAGTAATCGCCCAACAAAGCCGATGTAGTGACATGTTCCGAGCGTATAATGAAGAAGTTCAGATGAATGTGATTTGTGAATTAGGAACATGGGTTTACATGACCGAACACTTCCTGGATTCTGAGCAATGCGTGTTTGCACTTCCAACTTTTTGTTGGGCCAAGTTCTGTACACACGAGCCAACAATCGGCCAATGCCTTGTTGGCCAACAAAAGTTTTCTAGTCTTTTCAGACAACTTCTGTTGGATTACAATTGGAAATCGACTGTCGAAGCGTGCGTACTAATGGTCGGATTATCGGCCAACAGGCTGTTAGATGACCGCTGTTGGCCGATAATCAGACGACGTGTATGGGCCTTTAGCCCTGGTTCACATTGATGCTACTCTGAAATCATGCTACTTCACTTGAGGGGGGGGGGGGGCAGTAAAAATAGGTTGAGGCAGTTCTGGGGCCCTAGGTGCATGGGGGACCCATGATAATCTTGCATTACATCATAGTTGCTAACTGTCCCGGATTTGACAGGACAGTCACACTTTTTACTAAGCTGTCCCGGGATGGTTGTGTCCCAGGCAGCATCCCAGAATCTGTACTGTGCTCTCCTGACTCCTCTTGCACTTTGCCCTTCTGCCTCTCCCCATACAGTGCTCTTTGAGTTGATTAGTCCTTGATTCATGGCATGCTTTCTTATTGTTTGAAATCAATTTTATTGAAAGTATATTGAAATATATGTTTAATGCTATCAAATATTTATACTTTAATTCTTGAGAGTAGGTGCATAAATTGAGGCAGGCTGGTAGGGGCATTACTTTACCTAGGGGCCCATGATGCTTTTAAGATGGCCCTGGGTTGAGATGCATTTACTGCCCTACCCCCTTAAGCTGCAAAGGCAGTCAGATGAGGGTGTATGCATGCAAAAACAATCCCCGTCAAGTTCAGCGGGCATTACCACCCACCAAACGTGACCCATTCAAGTTAATGCGGCCACGCCGCCACCTCTCTGCAATGCATACGATTGCACTAAGGTGGTGCAGACTTTTAGGAGTTAAAACAGGGGGTGAGGAAGCAACATAACACCTTCTCACCACTAGGGTTGCCACCTCATCCCTTTAAACCCGAACACATTAATTACACAGGTTCTGCGGCTGATTAAGGTGGTAATTTAACTCACATGGTGCCTTATCTGCATTAAATTAGCCTCAGAACCTGTGTAATTCATATGTGTTCAGGTTTAAAGGGATGAGGTGGCAACCCTACTTACCACCTGTCAATGCCTCTGAAAAGCAATCAGCTGCAGATCACTCTTCAGAGGGCAAAGCATGTGTAAACAAACCCTTAAAGCAGTATTAAACCCAAAAACAAACATTTATTATATTGCAGCTTACCAATTCTTAGATGTGATGGCTGCATTGGTGTTATTTTTTAGGCTTTCTTCTGTTTTCAACTTGTGATCCAGCCAGTAAGTCTGTTGTTTTTTAAAAGCACAAGTTCTCCAGGAGAATGTATCAGATTAGATGCATGAGACAAAACACTTAACACCGAAAGGGGTGTTTACAATGATCAGTTTTCATTTATTTATGTAAAACCTTTATCTCAAAAGAATAAAAAAAGCAGTTTTCTGTAACTGCTTATCAAATGTTAGCTGGAGTTTGGCATAAAGGGGTTGTAAAGTCTTGAGGTTTTTCACCTATGCATTAAGGTGAAAAACATTCTGTGATGCAGCAGACCCCCAGAGCCCCTTTTTACTTACCTGAACCCGATCGTTCCAGCGTTGAGGACGAGCCTAGCAGCTCCAGCCGCTGTCTCGGGTCCTCATTGGATAGATTGATAGCAGTAGGAGCCATTGGCTCCTACTGCTGTCAATCAAATCCAGTGACACCGGAGTCGGGGGCGGGGCTGAGTCCTGCTGTCTGTGTCAATGGATGCAGCAGCAGGACTCGGGAGCACGCCCACATGGGTGCCCCCAGGGAAAGTAGTTCTCCAAGGGGGCACCCGATGGGGGGGAGGAACCAGGAGCTCTGTCGAGGGACCCCAGAAAAGGAGGATCAGGGCCACTCTGTGCAAAACCCATTGCACGGAGCAGGTAAGTATAACATGTTCCTTATTTTAAAAAAAAAAGAAAGAAAAGAAAACAAAGCTTTACAATCACTTTAATTCTTCTAACACTTCCTCTCCCCCTAGACTGACAATTCTGCTGTCCAAATGTGCCCCTTCATCCAGAGTAGGGGCACTCTAATACAGGAGGTGAGTTACTGGCAAGATCGCCAGATTAAAACAGAGGGGGAAATAAAGACTAAAAAAAGAAAACTAATGCAGCCACATCTAATGAATGGTAAGCTGCAATATATACAGTTTTAGGTTTATTACCACTTAAATGAACTAAAAATCAGACATAGACCTTTTTTTGTTGAGCAGTGCACTGCTTCGCATGGCGTATGTGTTGTAATGTGCCGCAGGGCAGGTGCGTTGCCAGGTTCAAAAGGAATGGCACTGCAGCACACTGCACCACATGACTATGGCACCTCATTGTTAAGGAGGCCTTCTTCCTGTGCTTGCATGGGTTTACCCTGGATTCTTCTCACACTCCAAAGAAAAGCTGAGAAGGTAAATTGGCTCTGGCACTGTATATGCAGGGGCACTGATAAGGCGGTACAGCAGGCCCTCCTGTATTGGGCCTGGGCCCCATCAGTTTAAAGGGGGGTCCAGGCACCTGCTGAGCAGTAGGGCCAGCTGTATGGCATTTGTTTGTGGCTTCACCTTCATCACTGCTGGCTTTTCCTCCTCTCTCTCCCTCTGGCTGTACTCCAGGGGGGATGGGTATCTACCACTCCTTTGCTCTCCAGGCCCCTCTGTGTGCCCCCCTCCACCGCAGTGATGCCAGCTCCCCTCCTCTCCTGTCGGCTGCTGCGGGCACCAGGGCTGCTGATAGGGCAGTACAGCTGGCCCTCCTGTACTGGGCCCGGGCCCCATCAGTTCAAAAAGGGGCATGGGCACCTACTGAGCAGGAGGGCTGGCTGTACCTCCTTACTATAGACACCGATCCTCTTCTGCCTCCCCCTGCAACACTGCCAGCTTCTCCTCCTCTCCCTACCTATGGCTGCACACTGCAGGGGGATTGGTTCTATCACATGCCCCCTTCCATCTGCTGTTTGGGCTCCCCTGGCTTCCCTCCTCACCTGCCGGCAGCTGCTGCGGGCACACAGGGGCATGTTTCAGGATGGAGAGCAGGGGAAGGGACCAGTAAATATGTCATTTACTGGCCTCTTCCTTTCCTGAATGAACACAGTGAGCGATGGGTACCAATCACTTCCTTGTCCATTCATTACTGAAGCATAGTAAACAGTGTTCATGCTACAGTTTTTGAATGAACAGGAAGCCTCAGGGCCTGGCGGGCACACAGGGAGATTGGTTACGGGATTAACACAGTGAGCGATTGGTAATGTGTCCATTCATCACTGAAGCATGGTAAACTGTGAACGCTTCCTATTCATTCATCTGAGAAAGGAACTGAGGAATCTAGTTCCCTTTCTCAGTATTAAAAGTGAGACATCAGGGGCCTGATATTTCACCAAAACCCCCCAAAAGGGCAGTAAAAAAAAATACAATAATAGATATAATTTTCCAAAAATTAAGGGCTTTGGGCATTTGGATCAACCCCATGGAACACTTTTGGGATGTATTAGGCCTCATACACACGGACGTTTTTTGACGCCGGCATTTTCTGGCGTTTTTTGCAGCTCTCCATGTTAGTCAATGGCCCCATAAAAATGCCAACGTTTTTGAGCTGTAGATGGCGTTGGCGTTAGTGAGCTGAAACTAGAACCCACAGCCATCGCGTTCTGAGGCTGTAACGTGTTGGCGTTTTTCGACGCCGACGCCGCAAAACGTTCACTAACGACAGCTAACGCCGTACCGGGCCCGACGTTTTTTTTATTTTTTAAGAAACGTCAGTGTGCATGAGGCCTTGGAGTGGAGACTGTGAGCCAGGCCTTCTCATCCAACATCATTGACTGACCTCACAAATGCTCTTCTGGAAGAATGGTCAGACATTCCCATAGACACTCCTAAACCTTGTGGACAGCCTTCCCAGAAGAGTTGAAGCTGTTATAGCTGCAAAGGGTGGGCCAACTCAATACTGAACCCTACGGACTAAAGCCTCGTACACACAATGCGTATTCCGGACGGGCATTTTCGATCGTCCGAAATTCTTACCGTAAAGCCTCGTACACATGATGCAAATTCCGGATGACAGAACATCTGTTTTTTTGTTGGATGCTTATCTCATATTGAAAGTGAAGAGCGTACTAACGATATGAACATTTTCGTACTACTGAATTCAATGTCAGAAGCGACGTCATGTGTTGAATAGTTCTGTATGTATTTTGTAGTTCCTGAGCATGCGTAGTCATGATCGTACAATTTTTTTCGTACCAAAACTGTACTAACGATACAAACATCGGACGTTGAGTTGCCAGACGATAGAAAAATTCTAGTCTGCACAACTAAGGGCCGGTTCACACTGCAGCGGGGCGGAGTGGCGCGACTTCGCGGCTCGTTCACATCTAGGCAAATTGCCAGGCGACTTGAGTCGCCTGACAATTCGCCTCAATGCTGTGCAAATGGGACCGTTCTAATAGGAGCGAATCGCTTCGCTCCGCATTAGAAAAATGGTCCCTGCACTATTTTTAGGCCGATCTCAGGCGGCTTGCATTGACTTCTATGATAGACGTCTCCTAGCAAGCCGCTTTGAGATCGCCTGGATCGCCGCATCGCGCCGCTCCGCCTCGCTACAATGTGAACCGGCCCTAAGGATGGGCTCAGGCTTGTTTGGAACCGAATGTGCCTGAGCCCGCCAGGAAGTGAACCCTGCACTGCGCTTAGGGTTGCCACCTCATCCCTTTAAACCTGAACACATATGAATTACACAGGTTGTTCTGTGGCTGATTAAGGGCCGGTTCACACTTGAGCGGCGCGACTTCGCGGCCCGTTCACATCTAGGCGAATTGTCAGGCGACTTGAGTCGCCTGACAATTCGCCTCAATGCTGTGCAATGGAACCGTTCTAATAGGAGCGAATCGCTTCGCTCCGCTTTAGAAAAATGGTCCCTGCACTATTTTCAGGGCGATCTCAGCGCGGCTTGCATTAACTTCTATGATAGAAGTCTCCTCACAAGCCCGTTGAGATCGCCTCGAGCGGGGCGACTTGCTTCGCTCTGGCAAGTCGCGCCGCTCAAGTGTGAACCGGCCCTAAGGTGGTAATTAAGCTCACTTGGTGCCTCATCTGCATTAAATCAGCCACAGAACAACCTGTGTAATTCATATGTGTTCGGGTTTAAAGGGATGAGGTGGCAACCCTAGCTGCGCTTATCACAGGCAGTGAGACAGAGTACCCTGATGCGGGGCTGTGCATCGGGGGAATGTCTCACTGCCTTTGTTTAGCGCAGCGCAGGGTTCACTTCCTGGCGGGCTCAGGCACATTCGGTTCCAAACAAGCCCGAGACCATCCTTATGCACGACCAACCTTACGAAAAAAATCAAAATTGGCTGTCCAAAGGAGCACACTAATGGTAAGAATTTCGGAAGATCGACCCATCTGAAATTCGCATTATGTGTACGAGGGATGTATGTGATACTGGGATGCCATTAAAGTTCATGTGCATGTAAAGGCAGGTGTCCCAATACTTTTGACAATATAGTGTATGTTATAAGGGCCCTTACTGTTAATCAACTCACTGCCCCTACTGGGCACCTACTCCCCAAATCAACTACTCTTTCAACAAAATAACACTTTCTAGCTTTACTTTTGAACTTTTTTCCGGCTAGCTATATTTAGGTCACTTTATTCCCGATCTCAGCTGCCTCATTTACCAAACAATAAAATTGAACAACTTCAATTGAGGAAGCAGTCAACTTATTGTTTAAGAACAGTGGTTCTCAACTCCGGTCCTCGGGACCCACCAACAGGCCAGGTTTAAAGTATTACCTTGGGGAGATGCAGACTAGAATACTGCAATCACTGAGCAGCAAATGATATCACCTGTGATGTATTTCAGTTATCCTGCAAACCTGCCCTGTTAGTGGGTCTTGAGGACCGGAGCTGAGAACCACTGGTTTAAGAATATCACATGTAGCCAAACTTTCAAATCTCAAACGGAATGCAAATGGAACAAAGAAAATTACAATTGATGACTACAGCGAGCAAAAAAGTCTAATAACTATAAGGCTACTTTCAAACTGGAGCATTTTACAGACACTATTTAGCTAAAAATAGCGCCTGTAAAGCGCCTCAAAAGTCCCCCCCAATCCACCCCAATGTAAAAGCCCTGAGTGCTTTCACACTGGGGCGGTGCGCTTGCGGGACGTTACAAAAAGTCCTGCAAGCAGCATCTTTGGGGCGGTGAGGGGAGCGGTAATATACCACTCCTCTACCGCCCCTGCCATTGAAATGCATGGCAAGCGTTGCCGAAGCGGCTGCACACCGCCTCGGTAGTGATGAGCGCCGGCACTTTTAACCCCTTTTTAACCCCTTGCGGGGGGTTAAAAGCGCGGCGCTCCCGTCCGCATAGCGGAGCCCTATCGCTGGTAAAACTCCGCTAAAACTAGCAGGGTTTTACCGCGACCGCGGGTCCCGCTCCAGTGTGAAAGCAGCCTTAGGCCCCTTTCACACTGAGGTGCTTTCCTAGCGTTTTTGTGCTAAAAATAGCGCTTCCAAAACGCTTCTAAAACGCTGCCCATTAATTCCATTGTACCTATCCACACTGGGGCGTCGCGCTGGCACCACATTTAAAAAAGTCCTGCAAGCATGATTTTTTGTGCTTATTATGAGCGCTAAAAACAGCGCATTAAAAACTCCCATATAGATTGAAATGAATGTAAAGCGCTTTAAAAGCGCCAGCAAAACGCCCAGAGGTTGTGGAAAGGTCAAAATATCAGGAAGTAAACAGGATGTAATGTAGGAGGATGTGCTATTATTTATTTAATGCTAGTGCTTCAAAAGCGATGGAAACTGCCTGGGCCTTAGCGCTAAATATAGCGCTAACGCTGAAAAAATGCAGCAAAAACGTGGTCATAACGCTTGATGTTTTACGCGCGTTTTTCAAACGCCTCAGTGTGAAAGTAGCCTTAGTTGTTTTTTCTGTAAATAGTTGATACTTGGAAGAGACTTCCAGCAAAGGTAGTGAATCAGTCAACAGTCAGTGAATTTAAACTTTGCACTCAAAAATTATAAAAAAAAAATAAAAAGTTTAAAAAAAAAAAAAAAAAAAAAAAAAAAAAAAAAAGGTGGGGGGGTGCAAACTCAATGAACCAGTTTGTCTTTTTCTGCTACAACTCTTCTGTGAGTTTTTTTCTACTTTATGCCTTCACTAAAAAAAAAAAAAATAGCAGAATGTCAAAAGAAGACTTTAATTACATCTTTGTTTTTATTTTATAATTTGAAATAAAGAAATATAGTAAAAAAAAATGGGACTTCAAATTCACTAGGTTCTAAATCATAGTTTTAGTAGTACAACTTTTTAATGAATGAGGACTGGGAGAGCCTTGGCCAGTCACATGGTAAACCTAACCTAGTAAATTAATTAGTTGCACTTTTTGTACTGTGCTGATGTAATTTGTCTTTTATTTTATTAGTATGCACTATTTTAATTAGAAAAACAAACAATCATTCAAGTATAATTTGTTTTTGTTTGTTTGTTTTTTTTGTTTTTTTGATTTTTCTCTTTTTTTTTTTTAACTACTAAATTCTTATTGCAAAATTTGATATGAAAACATTTTTCTAAAATGAATGAATCCATATCTGAATTCTCTTTTTTTTAAGTCACTCCTTTCATTCCTGTGATCATCATCAGTGCTAATGAGGGGCGGGGTTGTAAATGTTCTTGGAGTGAGGAGGGGGAAATGATATAAGCCTGAACATGTGATTACTTCAATTAATAAGTGAGAAGAGGGACTCTTTTTTCCCCTTGGTTTGTTTGAGAGGTCTGAGGAGGATCACCAGGATGGAAAAGACTACTGTGCTTTTAGCAGCTAGCACCCTGCTCCTGGTACTCCATGCCACCTACGGACAGTTTCCCAGGGCTTGCAGTACAGCACAGGTCCTCTTAAGCAAGGAATGTTGCCCAGTCTGGCCAGGAGATAATTCTTCATGTGGAGAAGTCTCAGGAAGGGGAGTGTGCCAAGACGTAGTCCCCTCCAACTCCCCTGTGGGTGCCCAGTTCCCTTTCTCGGGCATTGATGACCGCGAAAACTGGCCCATTGTCTTCTACAACAGGACATGCCAATGCCAGGCTAACTTCACGGGCTACAATTGCGGTGAGTGCATGTATGGCTACACAGGACCAAACTGCACCGTTAGACGCACCATGATCAGAAAGGATATCTTCAAGATTACCACGGCTGAGAAGGACAAGCTCCTCGCCTACCTCAACCTGGCCAAGCGTACCATCAGCCCGGACTACGTTATTGCCACTGGCACTTATAAGCAAATGAACAATGGCTCCAATCCCATGTTCGCAGATATCAATGTCTACGATCTGTTTGTGTGGCTGCATTACTACGCCTCCAGAGATGCTTTCTTGGACGATGGCAGTGTGTGGGCCAGAATAGACTTTGCCCATGAGGCTCCTGGCTTTGTGCCTTGGCACAGGTTCTTTCTGCTGCTTTGGGAACGGGAAATCCAGAAGGTGACGGGGGATGAAAATTTTACTGTTCCCTTTTGGGACTGGAGAGATGCTCAGCAGTGTGACCTCTGCACTGATGAGTTTTTTGGGGGTGCGCACCCTACCAGCAACAGTCTCCTCAGCCCAGCTTCCTTTTTCTCTTCCTGGCAGGTAAGTTTCACCCTTATCCTGGACATGGGCCTTGTTTGTTCTCATTTGCTTGAAGACTGCATAGTTGACAAGTGTAAATCCACCCAAAACTTTTTTTTTTTTTTTGGGGGGGGGGGGGTTGGATAGAGTGGGGCAGGATTAGACCCTCTGTTAGGTTTTTACTGCTCCTGGGGCTCAAATAGATTTTCTTTCACTTCCTGTCCCTGAGTTCCTCAGAAATTCTGTAACAAGGGCACAGGCAGTAACCGTGAACATTTTGCCCCTGATGGCCTACACCAGCACAACTTATCTGGAGTAGCTTCTCATGTAGAGGTGGCTCCTATGGTGGGGGTGTAGAAACCGTCAAGAGGGATCAACCCTGGACCTTTTTATTGTAATTTGTACTCAAATTGTATTTTATCAAAGCTTTGTAATTTCCTTTGATGGTACCAATAAAATCCTGCTGCCCCCACCTAATCCAATTTTCTCTTTTATGATATTTAGGATGTGGGTGCCTATATTTTAGAATAACATTATCTTCTGAGCAGTCATTCTTGATCAGTGATAAAAATCTGGGTTTCCAGCCTTCCATTAGTATCTATTTATTTTCTTTTTCCACCTCAGTTCCAGTCTGATGAAACCATTGGCACAGCAAGAGCCCATTCATAACATTATTGCTATAACATTGAGTAACACTGCTTTTATTGCAATACAGGGGCGCATTGCCTATCATTCTGAATGGTCCCCAATACAACACACCTCAATGCACCCACACATTCTGTTGGTTGAGGTGGGCTACATTGGGGGGGGAAAAGCAAGTGCCTGTTCCCTTTTTTTTTTTTTTTTTTTCCTTGCCTTCTAATTCATTATGAATGAGCTACACAATACATGTTAATGCACCACAATGCAGAAAAAGACACAAATGGCCCCTAAAGCTGGCCATAGACGTTTGAATCTCGGCCAGTTCAGCAGGGACTGGCTGAGATTCGAACCATGTATAGGCAGGCTGAATGTAGTCAAGTTGATCAATCGTTATGTGAGTATTGCTAGCCGCTGTTATAGCCGCTAGCCATAATCAAGATGTCCTGTCCCTGCCAAGAGAATGGCTCCTTGGGAGGGATTCCCCCATCAACACTGACTGTGTTAATGGGGGAATAGAGCGACTTTTCTTTGGGTGCAGGAAAAAAAACTGCTCCATCTGTGGCCGGCCTTTGTGAAAAGAATTCTAATGGGGCTCTGGATATCAGTTAAACCCTGACAGGGGTTCTAATCCTTTCCCACCCAAAAACCACAAGAAGAAAAACTTTTGGTTGGGCAGATACTTTAAGAGCAGTTCACTCGAAACCGATTTTAGTCAATGTTAAAGTGTAACTAAAGGCAAAACGTAGTTTTGGATCGATGCAGAAGGATTAGAACCTCTATCAGTTTTTATTGCTGTCCGTGCCCCCATTAAGGAGGTTCCCCTCTTTGTCCTGTTTACTGTTATCATTGAAAGTAAAATAACATTTTGGGTTGTCCCCAGAAAAGTAAGAGGGGAAATCTTCCAATGGGGAAACTAGTTCTGGTGATCTGGGGGACTCCAAGGTATTCCCTTAATTTGCAGGGATTTCCTCACTTCCTGTTTGGCTATGGGGCAGGAAGTGAAGAGAAATCTTCGCAAAGGGACACAGATGGTGGGATCTGATAATCTGATGGGTTAGGACTCTTCCTTGCTCTATCCAAAATGAAATAAGGTTTTGCCTATAGTAATGCTTTAAGAATTAAACCACCCAACTGTTTCTGGGTCGGGTCACCTGTTGTATCCAAAGGGGTTCCTTACCTCCCTGCTGGGAATTCTTATTTTAAGTTTTGGAGAATGTAACAGAAGGAGCTGCACCTCATGTGTTAGAGGCCATCCAATACTCTCAGGTGGATGGAAACAAAGTCATGGTCTATGACCAGAAGCATAAGAAAGACGGGTTGACTCAGCCCAACAGGCTCCACCTAGAACTAGAAATATTAGGCTTGATTCGCACAAATGCGTTTTTTGATGCATTTTGCAGAAATGCAGGGAATTTTTAAACATGGGTTCCTATGGAACTAGGGTTGCCACATCATCCCTTTATTCCAGGACACATATTAATTACACAGGTTCTGTGGCTAATTAAGGTGGTAATTAAACTCTGTACCTTATCTGCATTTAATTGGCCTAGGAACCTGTGTAATCCATGTGTGTCCTGGAATAAAGGGATGTGTCAACCCTCCATGGAACACATTCACATCAATGGATTTTTGTGCCTGTGCGTTTTGGAAAGGGTCGGGGCCTTTTTTCTCTCAAAATGCAGCGTTTTGCATGTAATAGACTTCAATGGGCATGCAAGAAATGCAAGTGCTGCGCATTTGACGCATTTTTACTGCCATTTTGCCATGGTTTTGCAGGCATTTGCGTTTTTAAATCTGCCTAGCCACAAAATTTTCTCCCAAAAATAAAAATGCACAGAAACCCTCAAGCAATATAGCATAGGTGTTAATCAAGCCTTACTATTAGATGGATTGGCCCTTTAAATAGTTTTTAAACTCGCTTTGCTGTTTAATGTCTTATGGCTTGTTTACATTTGCATAGCCTGATTAAGCGTGATCCGTGGTGGATTGCTTTTCAGAGGGCATTTGATAGGGGGTATGGAGGTGTTTATATCTTGGCTTTAAGCATTACAAGCTTGAACCACTGCAACCATGTGAATTTCATGAGGTTGTAGCATCATTGTTTTCTGTTTTTTGTTTGTTTTTTTTTTTTTTTTGTTTTTTTTGGGGGGTTTTTTTTGGTTTTTTTTTTTTTTTTACCTCTTCAGCCCTGGAAGGATTTGCCCCCTAACTGATCAGGCCATATTTTGCGATTCGGCACTGTCGCTTTAACTGACCATTGCGTGGTCGTGCGACGTTGTAACCAAACAAACTTGATGCCCTTTTTTTTTTTTTTTTTTTTTTTTTCCCACGACTGGAGCTTTCTTTTGGTGGTATGTGATCACCCCAGTGGTATTTATTTTTTGCGCTGTAACCAAAAAAAAAAAACCCCCGACCATTTTGAAGAAAAATATATTTTTTACTTTTTGCTAGAATATCCAAAAAAAAAAAAAAATTACAAAAAACAAATTTCTTCCTCCGTTTAGGCCAATATGTATTCTGCTACATATTATTGGTAAAATTGATTGATTGGTTTGCACAAAAGTTATAGCATCTACATAGATGGGATAGATTTATGGCATTTTTATTACTTTTTTTACTAATCATGGCGGTGATTAGCTTTTTTTTTTTTTTTTTTTTTTTTTTTTAAATAAAATCTCCCACCTGTAATGTAAAAAAAGGTAGAGGGGTCACTTCAGTTCATTCCCACTCTCCTGGGGGCTCCCCAGTTATTCTGTGGGGATTCCCTTGGTCATAGGCTGACAATGGAATTATGGGACAGTCCTGCTTTGAAAGTGGAACACTGCTTCGCCCATACTCAAAGAGCACCTCCTAATTACCCAGTGTGGTGCAGATTTCCCCTGTTTAAACCCCTGAGATTTCAAAAAGGCTGCTTAACGGGGCTCCTAAAAATTATTGTAAAAAAAAAAATGAATTGTAAAAAAATAAATAAAAATTAAAACTACTGACCCCAATCTCTGCCCTACTGACAGTCAGTATATACACACATTCACACAGGCATGTGTGTTTAAGCTTTGGGGTGCACACAGGGCCGGCCCTACCATGGGTCCCAGTGGGTCAATTGGACCCAGGCAGCACTTTGAGAGGGGAAGCAAATTGAACCCTATACTACTCTAGCCTGCCCCTATACTACGCTAGCCTGCCCTAGCCCGCCCCTATACTGCCCTAGCCGCCCCTTGGAATTGAACATAATGGTATGTCATTTAATTTTGCATATAGACACGGTGCTGGTACATGTTAATCTGGCTTCCTGATAAATTTAATTTTGGTTTTAAATCATGATCTAAAATAATGGAGCCCTTTTGGTGGGCATGAGTTTTTTTTTTTGGGGGGGGGCAGCATTTCATTCTTGAACCCGGGCAGCACAGTGTCTTGGGCCAGCCCTGGGTGCACACCCTAATGCCCATACTGGACACCCACGGAGCAGCAGTTACACCTACACACCTTCCACTCACTTCCCCCACTCTCCAATCTCGCCCCATCTGAGAGGCCAATGCAAGGTTCGATTTGGTGAGCAAATGCAAAAATTACACTAGGCTCATGTACCAAATTTTTTGGCACTGAGCCAGGCACGCTTGGCGATGGGCATATTACCGCTATTTTTGCTTAACAAACAGGGAAAATCACACCGCGTTTAGGGTGCCATTAAAAAATGAAAGCACCGCAAGTGAAAACGCAGGCAGAAACGCAATCGCATTTTGAGCGGCCAGGTGTGAATGCAGCCTAAGGGGATGATCAGCGGAAGATTTAATTTTGTTGCAGTGCTAGTTTAGCTGGGGGGGGGGGGGATTTGACTCAAGCTGGAATATTACAGTAAATCTAATAATCCATCTCGCCACTGCTGCTTTGCTGTGCATCAGAACTGATACATTTCACCTAGAAATTGTCGCTGTTGCAATCCTCAAGGCCAGGGGTCCCCAAACTTCCTAAACAAAGGGCCTGTTTATTGCCCTTCAGACTTTAGGCCGGGAGCCAGACTGCGGCCAGTGAGAGTAGAAAATGCCCCAACGTCAGTGGGAGCAACAATGCCGTAGCCTTGGGAGATAGGAAATGACATCACACCTGCGGAGGAATAGTACCCCATTGCTGATATAAAGGAATAGCATCGGCATCTGTGGGAGGAATAGTGCCCCATCATTGGTGTCAAGGGTGAAATAATGTCCTATTGTTGGTGTCAGTGGAAGTGGGAGGCGTTGTGTACAACTGTTGGTGTCAATGGAAGGAATAGTGCCTCATTGTTGGTGTCAGTAAGAGAAATGGTGCTTTGTATCAGAGGGAGGAATGGTGCCCCAAGGGCCGGATAAAGGCAAGCACAGGGCCACATCTGGCCCAAGGGCTGCAGTTTGGAGACCACTTCTCTAACCCCACATGTGTTCGTTTTTTGTTTTTTTTTCTTGGAAAAGTTACATTTTTCTTTGGTAAAATACCCTTTTGGCCTCATATACATGGGCGTAATATCAAAACGTCGGGACTGATGTCAGGCAAAAATGGCGTCAAAAATGCTATTTCGTTGGCGGTTTGCATCGGCGTTAATGAGCGTTAGTGAGCGTCAGCGTCAAATAGACGTGTTTTTAAAAAAAAAAAAAAAATCCTCTTTTTTTAACCCAAAAACGCCAGTTAACGTCGCTGCAGGCGTTAATGCACGTTAGTGAGAGCGTTTTGCCAGCTCAGCATCAAAAACGCCATAACGTTACAGCCTCGGAATGTGCGGCTCCTGTGTTCGATTTACAGCTTAATAACGCCAACGCCATCTACAGCTCAAAAAGTCTGCGTTTTTATGAATAACATGGAGACCTGCAAAAAACGTGGCGGTAAAAAACGTCTGTATGAGGCCTAACTCTCAATGAGCCCTGGTTCACATTGATGTGATGCAGGAAACGCACAAGATTCACTGCGTTTCTTCAATTTGTATGGCATCCATGCCATCTGCTGTAGGGGGCAATGTTAGATTAATGACACCCAGAAACAGATCGCAAAATGCAGTGTGATTGCCAGAATCGCATTGCATGGGCGTGAACACCCATGTGATATGATTCAGGTGCAGGGAAAAAAAGGGTCCTTCAAATACAAAGATGTGTGGCTCAAATCGCACCGCATAGACATCGCATGTGATGTGCGCAGGAATGCGGTGCAATTCTTGCAATGTTTTTCACGCACTAGCGTGAACGCAGGCTGAAAAGGCTGTTTCCTATTGCTCTGTGCTGACCGAGCTGAGTATAGAACAGCCACAACCCTCATCCAGAAGAGACTTCATATAGACGTGGTGGTCTTCTGCAAAGGAAGGGGCGGGAGGCATGGCATGTCTTAAGGCCTGTACACACGCTCTGATTGTTGGCCAACAGCGGCCGTCTAACAGCCTGTTGGCCGGTAAGCCGACCATTAGTACGCATGATCCAACAGCCAATTTTCAATTGTCGTCCAACAGAAGTCGGCTGACAAAACCAGGAAACTTTTTTGTTGGCCAACAAGGCGTTGGCCGATTGTTGGCTCGTGTGTGCAGAAGTTGGCCAACAAAAAGTTAGAAGTGCAAACGTGCATGCTCAGAATCCAGGAAGTGTTTGGTCATGTAAACCTGCATTCCTAATTCACAAATCACATTCACCTGAACTTATGCACTCGTAACATGTCACTACGTTCAGCTTTGTTGGCTTACTTGGCTTTGTTACTTACTTGGCTACAATCAGTACGCTAGACACAACCGCCAACATCCAATTTGGACAAAAGTTGGATGTTCGGTTGGCCAACAATCAGCGTGTGTGTACGAGGCTTTACTTGTGTTGCTGAGTGCTGATTACTGACTGCACTAGGTTGAACACTACAGCTATATTTATACACCCTGTGCAATTGCTGGCTTTGACCATAAAATTGAAGTTTGCTCATACAATGTCTAACTATCCTTTTTCTGACTTTAACTGTGCTCTATGGTTACAACATTGTGACTCCTATGTAACAAAGTTTCTATTGTTGCTTAGATTTCCTCCAACATCTGTGAGTGTTCTCATTCGATGTGCTTAATAGCAGAATAACCTCTGGCCATAGGACACTCTTGACATTTCAGCTCCATCAATGTGTCAATTCATTCAGATTTCCAAGCTTTGGCAATGCTCACATCTATCCATTTAGGATGATGCGTGAATATGTAGTTCCTTTATTCCTGTCCTTATGTTACACACATCTTGGTAGGACTTTGGGTATGGATTTTTCCTTTTCCCTGAAGCTTACTAAAAGCTGAACTCATGTCATACACTCACCGGCCACTTTATTAGGTACACCTTGCTAGTATCGGGTTGGACCCCCTTTTGCACTCAGAACTGACTTAATTCTTCATCGCATAGATTCAACAAGGTGTTGAAAACAATCCTCAGATATTTTGGTCCATAGTGACATGATAGCACCACACAGTTGCTGCAGATTTGTCGGCTGCACATCCTTGATGCCAATCTCCCATTCCACCACATCCCAAAAGTGCTCTATTGCAGGAGGTCTGGTGACTGTGGAGGCCATTGGAGTGCAGGGACCTCATTGTCCAGTGGTGAGATGATTGGAGCTTTGTGACATGGTGCATTATCCTGCTGGAAGGAGCCATCAGAAGATGGGGACACTGTAGTCATAAAAGGATGGACATGGTCAGCAACAATACTCAGGTAGGTCGTGGCATTTAAATGATGTTCAATTGGTACCAAGGGGCCCAAAGATTGCCAAGAAAATATCCCTCACACCATAGGCGTGCGCACAGCGTGTGCCTGGGCACACCCTAATCGCCTAATGCACATTAGCATTATTGCTCTGTTTTAGCAGTGGGGAAATGAGAAGATCTCCCTTTTTACCAGCTCTACCATAAGAGTAGTACTTACACACTTTTCACTGGGCAAGTAGGGAGATCAATGTGCCAGGGCGACATATGAATACCCACACACGCATGTGTGTTTGAGCCTTGGGGTGCACACCCTAATGCAATAGGCAGCACACACCTATACCTCACACAATTACACCAGGGGAGGCCCGTCCATTATGGGCGCAGGAACGCCGCCTCCCCTATCCCTCTACCCGCCTCTCTCGTCCATGCACCTGGCCCCTTTTCAGGTCGCCGGGATGCATTAATTACGATTACGGCAATAGGCGGTGGTGTTTTTGTGAAGCATCTGTTAGAGCCCTAGGCTCTAATAGGACTTGTGAATAGAGTGAGCTGTGAGTGCCAACAGAACGCTCACAGCCTCCTCAGGACCTCCTCCCGGTGGCACCCAGTGCAGTCTTCTGCTGCTGTAGCCCATCTGCTTAAAGGTTCAATGTGTTGTGTGTTCAGAGATGGTATTCTGCATACCTTGGGTGTAACAAGTAGTTATTTTGGTTACTCTTTCCTTTCTGTCATCTTGCCCATTCTCCTCTCATATCAAGGCATTTTCCTCCACACAACTGCCACTCGCTGGATATTTTCTCTTTTTCGGGCCATTCTTTGTAAACCCTAGAGATGGTTGTGTGTGAAAATCCCAGTAGATCAGCAGTTTTTGAAATACTTAGACCAGCCCGTCTGGCACCAACAACCATGCCATGTTCAAAGTCCCTTAAATCCCCATTCTGATGCTCGGCTTGAACTTCAAGTTGTCTTCACCACGCCTAGATGCCTAAATGAATTTAGTTGCTGCCATGTGATTGGCTGAATAGCAATTTGTGTTATTAAGCAATTGATCAGGTGTACCTAATAAAGTGGCCGGTGAGTGTATAAGGCTACATTCACAGCTGTGAATAAGCCCAACACTACATGTGAGAACCCAAGCAGGGGTTCCCAACGATCGCTGCAGGAGGCAACCCCATTGAAAGCAATGGGAGGCTGCTGCCTCCCGCAGTGAACCGTGGCTGTAATCACTTATGCAGCAATCACCTGTGAGTGATCAGCCCTGGACATAAACCCTGCTGGGGTCCTGGCATATCAGCAGCATTGGGCCTATTCCCAGACATGAATGTGGCCTAGAAATGCACATTAATAATGCAGCTATGTAATGTATTTAGGAGTTACCTGAACCTGACCTGGTATCAGCCTCTTTCAGTGAAAGCAAAATTGTGACTTTGGCATGTTTACTTTTAGTACCCAGTACCCATATCATGCGGGTGTGGAATGCAAGCGGTGTTTGAGCTGCATACATTTTTCTTCTATACCTAAATCTTGTTAGCTTCAAAAATGAGTAACAAAATTACCAGTAGATTAGGTCAAAAAGAACCTGTGTGGGATATCTTTAAATGTATTTTTTTGCAGGTGGCAGTAAATGTGAACAATTTGGATTTAGTTCTCATACTTGCCAGAGGGCAAATTAAACTTTGGGATAGCAGACTACATGTTAAGTTCACACATTTGTGCTATAAAGAGAGCACACAGCTGAATATTAGAGGAGAGACATCTTCATCCTGCCCATTTGTAGTTCATGAGGCTTGTATGAAGTATCAGTTAGAGAGGGACTGTCTACAAGCGAGTAGCTACTGCTGGGCTGTCTTAACTACAAAGCTCTATGTGAACACCGAGTCATGTAAGCAACCCTGTATTATATATATATATATATATATATATATATAAATAATTTATTAATAGTATTTTATTTAATAAATATATATATATATATATATATATATATATATATATATATATATATATATATATATATATATATATATATATA
>BLSH010489184.1:2844723-2866985 GCA_018402905.1 Glandirana rugosa
GTGATTAAAAATGACTGTTTTAAGTATTTTAAATGACTGTGACGTTTTTTTCTACCATGTCCACGCAGTCTCGGACCCCCCCTCCTGTACCATGTCCGCGCAGTCTCGGACCCCCCTCCTGTACCATGTAAATGGAGAAATTTTTGTCTTTTGTTTAACTTGCTAATTTAACACATTGCTAATAGCGCTAGCTACAGGTTTATCATTTACATATTGATATTTGCACTGTTTAGCACTGAAAACAGCTATTGTAGGTACTTTTTTTGCAGTGTCAGTAAATTTTATGAATTTTGTCAGTAAAAATTAGTGTCTGTAAATGTTGGCGTCCTGCCAGTAAATTTCACTTTGAGGGTTTGGCAACGCTGATTCTGATAGAATACTGGCACATATTGCATAGGCAGGGTCCTTCACTGTCTCTAAAGGGAACATAATGTGGAGTAAAGATGTACAGCCAGTGTTGGAGCAAATACATGTGGACAGGAAGTAGCTGAAAAGTTGTAGCAGCACTGAGATGTAACAAAGTTTAAAAAAAAAAGTGAATGATGCAGTGCTTCATCAAACGAATTAAAGCAGTTTTCTGTGTCTTTGCAGATTATTTGCAGTCAGTCTGAAGAGTATAACCGCCTGAGAATTATATGTAATGGTACAAATGAAGGTCCTCTACTGCGCAGCCCTGGGCGTCATGACAGAAACCGAACACCCCGGTTGCCCACTTCAGCCGATGTGGAGGCCTGTTTATCCTTAACAGAATATGAGACTGGAGTCATGGATGGATCTGCCAACTTCAGCTTCAGGAACACTTTAGAAGGTAGGGATGTATCTCAGATTGCTCATAGGGACATACAAGGATAAATGCAGACCTTCCCATGGCTGGATGTGAACACAGTTGGCAGCATTTTCACTCCCGTAATGTCTAGGTTTTCTGAAAAAAATGTTGCTGTGCACAGGCAAATCTCAGCCTAAACCAGAGAATATTAATGTGGTTGTAAACCCTCACATATACCCACTGACATGGCTAGCCTCAGATGATAGAGGAGAAAAAAAATCCTCCTACATAGGTTGTATTTGTTTATCTGCATTTCTCTTATACAGCCTCCTATAGCACACAATTTACACAGCATTACTGAACTGCAGAAGGCAGAGCAGGTGTTTGACATCACACACTGCACTGCATAGAATAGCGAGCTGAGTGTAATCTGAGACCTAGGTGAAGGGAAAGGACATACCCCCCATCTACACAGTCTCTTAAGGAAATGTGCAGAGGTTGTCAATCGCCGGTGTGCTGGAGCGGGCTGTCTGGTGTCAGAATAGACTGTTAGAAATTACTCATGCTGATAGCAGAAGAATGAGAGCACAGACAGAAATCAAACTAGGTGCTTTAGACTGAGGTTAGTATAAAATGATATACAGTTGGGTCCATATATATTTGGACACAGACACAATTTTTTTTTTTTAGATATTTACCAAACCATATTCAAGCTACAGGCAGTCTCCGGGTTACAAACAAGATGGGGACTGTAGGTTTGTTAAGTTGAATTTGTAAGTGGGAACAGGTACATTTTTTATGTGTAGCTTCAGCCAAAAAAACTATTTTTAAGCTTTTTGGATAGCATAAGGAAGGGGGTAACACCCCTGTAATATTTGTTTTGCTGTCTGTCTGTTTCTATTCAGAAGATTTCACCTCACTTTCTGTCCCTATGATAATTGGATTTTGAGGAGTTGTGGAAACCAACCTTGGTGATAAAGCTTCAGTGGAGACACCTTTTTCCCATAACACTTAGAGGAGTGAATTTCCCTTCCTAGGGGGAGATTTCCCCACTTCCTGTTGTCTCCCTCCGTTTGTAAGTCAGATGTTTGCAACTAGGGGACCGCCTGTATAAAGTTATACAATGCATATGGGCGGAAAGTACACACTCAGAGGTTAAATTTGAGGGTACGTACATCCAAATCGGAGGAAGAATTTAGGAATTGCACCTCTTAACAGCCACCCCCCCCTTTTTTTTTTTTTTTTAGGGACCAAAAGTAATTGGACAATTGAATCAAAAGCGGTTTCATGGCCAGGTGTAGGCTACCATTTTGTTCATCAATTAAGCAGGTAAAAGGTCTGGAGTTGAGTCTAAGTGTGGTATTTGCATTTGGAATCTACTGCTGTGAACTTGCATCATGCGTTCCAATAAGCTGTCCATACAAGTGTAACAGGCCATTGTAAGGATTTTAAAAATGAAACAAATCCATCAGAGATAGTAGCAACATTAGGAATGGCCAGATCAACAGTTTGGTACATTCTGAGGAAAGAAGAATGCACTGGTGAACTCAGCAACATAAAAAGGCCTGGACGTACACGGAAGACAACAGTGGTGGATGATTACAAAATCCTCTCTACGGTAAAGAAATACACATTCACAAAATCCAGAAAGGTGAAGGACACTCTCCAGGCTGTGGGCGTATGATTGTCAAAGGCTAAAATCAAGAGAAGACTTCATGAGAGCAAATACAAGAGGGTTCACCACAAGGTGCAAACCATTCATAAGCCTGAAAAATAGTAAAGCCAGATTACGTTGCCAAAAACTCTCAAAGCCAGACCAGTTCTGGAAAAGCATTATTTGGACGGATAAAACTAAGATTAGTCTGTACCAGAATGACTGGAAGAAAAATGTGTGGAGAAGACTTGGAACAGCTCATGATCCAAAGCACACAACATCTGTAAAACATGGTGAAGGCAGTGTGATGGCATGGGCATGCATGGCTTCCAGTAACACGGTCATTGGTGTTTATTGATAAGACAGAAGCAGACGGATGAATTCTGCAGTGTTTAGAGATTTACTGTCAGCCCAGATTCAGCCAAATGCAGCAAAGTTGATTGGATGGTGCTTCACAGTACAGATGGACAATGACGAAAAACACACTGCAAAAGCAACCCAGGAGTGGAATATTCTGCAATGGCCGAGTCAATTGCCTGATCTCAACCCAATTGAGCATGCATTTCACTTGCTGAAGGCAAAACTAAAGGCAGAAAGACCCACAAAACTGAAGACAGCTGCAGTTAGAGCCTGGCAGAGTATCAGAACCCAGTCTTTGGTAATGTCCATGGGTTCCAGACTTCACACAGTCATTGCCAGTAAAGGATTCTCAACAAAATATTAAAAATGAACATTTTATTTATGATTATATTTGTCCAATTGCATTTGAGCCCCCTGAAAATATGGGGGGGGGGGGGGACTGTGTATAAAAATGGTTGCAGTTCCTAAAATTTGTACTTTATATTTCAATCCCTTGAATTTGAATTTAAAGCTGAAAGTCTGCACTTCAAATTCATTTGGATTGTTTAATTTAAATTTTATTCTGGTGGCATACAGCACCAAATGTATGGAAATTGTGCATATGCTTATATGTGGACCTAACTGTAATTTTTTGTTTTTCATTTCAGAGGTTTACAACCAGTTAAAATCCTCATTTGCTGGGTTTCAACAGGCATCGATAAGCAAAGGGAATCAAGGGTGGCTGGTGTTCTATAGGGAGCAATGGTGAACCAGTCATTTACCATTCATACTCCCCTGACAGAGCAAGGATCTGACTGTTTATATTTGCAGATCTCCGCTCTGTCTCTCTGTGGAGCGATTGCAGGTGGCCGGTGGACATCACGGCCGCTGGCCATGCGAATCGCCCCCCCCCCTCGCCGTGCAGCGGGCGCATGCGCTATAACTGTTTAATGGGCCAGCGCACAGCTATGGCAATTTGTGGGAGCGGGCCCACCTGCCACAGTATAATGATGCTGGCAGGTCGGCAACTGGTTAATTCATTTTAAATATTGAAATGCAAACTCGTCCATCCATGCATGTATCCATGCTTTATTATACTTCTGGCCATGGTCATCTTAACCACTTGCCGACCGCCCGCCGTCTGACGGTGGCAAAGTGGCTCGATATCGCAAACCGCTGTCACCTGACAGCGGCTGCGACATCGCGGATTGTGAGCACGCTTGCTGTGTTCTGTGGGAGCCAGGAATCTGGTAGGGTGGACTCGATGTCCGCTGGCTACCCACGATCGCTCCCCTGCAGTGACAGAACGGTGGTCCCTGTATGTAAACACGGATCTCCATTCTGACAGGGGGAAGGAATGTAATTGCAGGCTCCCTGTATATGGGAGTCAATCGCTCTCCTCCCCAATTCAGTTAGTAACACACAGGGAACACAGCTGACCCTTAGAGCGCCCCCTGCAGGTTAACCCTTTCCCTGCCAGTGACATTTATACAGTAATCAGTACATTTTCATAGCACTGATCGCTGTATAAATGCCAATGGTCCCAAAATGGTCCGACATGTCCACCACAATATCAGTCCCGCTAAAAATCTCAGATCGCCATCATTACTAGTAAAAAAAAAAGCCACAAATGAATTCTCATTTGTAAACGCGGCAACTATTGCGCAAACGAGCCAATATACGCCGGTTGCGTGCTTTTTTTTTTTTTTTTTTTTTTCCAATAATATGAGGAAGAATATAAATCGGCTAAAACCAATGAAAAAATATATTTTTTAATGTGTTTTTTTTTTTCTTTTTTTTTGGTTATAGCGGTGATCAGAAATGACGCAGAGGGGATCAAATACCACCAAAAAGCTCTATTTGTGAGAAAAAAAGGACTCCATTTTTGTTTGGGTACAACACTGCACGACGGCGCAATTGTCAGTTAAAGCGATGCAGTGCCGAATCGCAAAACATGCTCTGGTCCTAAAAGGGGAAATCCTTCCAGGGCTTAAGTAGTTAAAGCAGAGTTCCACGCAAAAGTGGAACTTCCACTTTAAAAGAAGGTGACTCCCTGACATGCCATGATTGGCATGTCATCTTTTTTGGGGGGGGGGGGGGCGCGACTGTGGACTTTGTTTTCACAGGTCCCCAGGTTCACTTCCTCCCCTGGCACCGAGGAGCCGGAAGTTCACCTTCACCCCCCCCCCCCTCTCGGCTATCTTCTGGGACACATCACAGGTCCCAGAAGATACGCTGAGCCATTCACAAGACGCGGTGAGCGCCGGCTTTGAAGCCAATGCCGGGAGCCCACACTTGTGATGCCGGAGCCGCGGAGGGGAGGGGGAGATGAGCGAGCCCTCGGGCGGCCGCATCGCTGGAACGAGGGACAGGGGAGTAGCTGATAAGTCAGCAGCTACACTTTTGGTAGCTGCTGACTTTTAACAGGGTTGAACTCTGATTTAAATCAGGGCAGATTCATGTAGCCTATAAAGATCAGGGGGAGATCCCTCCTTTGGGTATTGCTGCCCATTCTACAAGATCAACAGCAGTCTCCTGGTGCTACACCAAAACAAATCTGCAAGGCTGCTACCTGGTCCAACTTCTCTACCTTCCTCCGACACTATAGGTTAGACCTCTTGTCTCCTGCAGATCAGACCTTCTGTAGAAAGGTACTGCAGGCAGTAGTCCCACCTTGGGGTACTGTAAGTTTTTCGGTTAACCTCTCCAAGGCTGTCCTGAAATGTGATTTGGGAAAACCTTAGACTTACCGGTGATGGTAGTTCTAAGAGCCTTTCAGGACATCGGTTACTACCCTCCCTATTTATCGTATAAGTATCTGATGGATATATTATGGTTGTCGTGGTTTCCGTGTTGTGTTTTACAACATGTCGGAGACCACAAAATAACTGAGGCCTTGGTGCAAGAGGAGGGACTTTTAAGGCCTCATACACACGGACGTTTCTAAAAAAAATAAACAAAACGTCGGGCCCGACGTCAAGGAAAAAACGTTGGCGTTTTTCGGCGTTATGCATCGGCGTTTTTGAGCGTTAGTGAGCGTCGGCGTCAATAGGCGTTTTTAAAAAAAATCCCTCTGCTATTTTTCAACCTAAAAACGTCGGCGTCAAAAAACGCCGGTATAATAGGTGGCATTTGCTGGCGTTTGTTGGCATATTGTGGCGTCGGCGTCAAATGCCAAAACGTTACAGCCTCAGAACGTGATGGCTGTGGGTTCTAGTTTCAGCTCACTAACGCCGACGTCATCTACAGCTCAAAAACGCTGACGTTTTTATGGGGCCATTGATTAACATGGAGAGCTGCAAAAAACGCCAGAAAACGCCGGCGTCAAAAAAACGTCCGTGTGTATGAGGCCTAAAGGTTGCAAAGTGTTTCCTGTGAAACAGGTGGAGTTTTGCTCTCTCCAAGGCTGTCCTTGGCTTAGAAATGTTTATAAAGTAATGAGGTTGGATGCTGCTGCTGAGGTCTAGCCCTGGAGGGGAAATTGTAGGTGAACTTGCCACTAGTGTATAAGGATGAACTGATATCAATGAACAGTTTACCTGGAGTGTGGACTTCTTGCAGGTTTGAACCCTTCCCTGTTGTATTGGATGGAGACGAGTAATTAGCTCCCATTATACAATGTTTTATGTTAATTTTTTTTATATTTTTCTTGTTTTGACCAGGGTATGCTGTTCCATCCTCAGGAATCTCTAATAGATCACAGAGCAATATGCACAATTCCCTGCATGTCTTCTTGAATGGCTCCATGTCCAGTGTTCAGGGATCTGCAAATGACCCCATTTTTGTTCTTCATCATGCGTTCGTTGATAGGTAAGTCTTCAGCATTTTGCACAGCAATGTAAATCACAACCCCTTTCATGTAATGGTGCACAAGGTGACGTGAGCCTTCAAACGCCTTGGTTACATAGCTGCTATTGGCGATTTATTCCATTACAATATTGTTTACATTGATATAGCATATAGACATGGTTCCCTTCTGTGGAAAGTAAAGCATTGACCTCTGGAAGATTTACCCTCCATGACCAGGTCATTTTTTGTGATACAGCACTGCATTAATTGAGCATTGCGCTGTCATGCGACTTGTACCCACATAACATTGATGTGTTTTTTTTCCCCACAAATAGAGCTTTCTTTTGATGGCATTTGATCACCCCTGTGGTTTTTATTTTTTGCGCTATTGCGCTACACTTTTTGCTTTCTGCTATCCAATATCCTATCCAGTAAAAAAAAAAAAATGTAAAAAAAAATCAAATTTCTTCACGGAGCTCTGTCCGGTCATCCTCTTTGCTGATCGGTGGGTGCCGGTGGTCAGTCATTAGCTGGGACCTGCTGATCGGCTTGTGCTGTGACTAATCACAGCACAGCCAGCGTGGCACATGCCCTACACGGTAGAGCTGGATCACGTCTAGTGCAGGAGAGCTGCTCTGCCATTGTACTCCTGAGTACGTTAGAAGTAAATTGGTGAAATAGCCAGGCAATTCAAACTATGATGACTATAATTCGGTATGCAATGGTGATCTACACTGAAAAATGCCTGGCTGAGCAATCAGCACCTGGGCTGATAGACTGCAAAAGTTATTTAAATATATTTAATTTTCAACTTTTCCTCTAAACAAAATGTTAGCTGTGACCCAACTCTTTGAGGTTCCATCGTTCTTATTATTCAGAGCTCATGTAGCACCACCAGTTTTGCACATCGCTCTTTTAGGCGGCAGAGCCTTCACTTAAACAGATTGGGTTTTCACTAATACCCTTAAAGTGGATGGAGTAGGAGATGGGACAGATTGGGGGGGGGGGGGGGGGTTAAGGAGTTTCATAGGATAGGGGAGGCTCTGGAGAAGTCCTGGAGGCAAGCATGGGAGCAGGTGATGAGGGCTAAAAGAGCAGGAGGTCTTGAGAGCAGGGAATATTTGCCTTAATGGTCCTTTTCCATGATGGGTGACTTCATTGAGCAATAGTAGGCTTCAAGACGTGTCTGGCAACCTCATTATTTATTTTTTTTTTTAAGGAAAATAGTTATTTTTACAGGTATATAAATACAGCTGCATTTATATCTGATCTACAGGGTCACAGATAATATACATGTGCAATTTGTTTCATTACAAATTTAATTTCTTAACAAATTTTGACAAATAACAAACTTTTTTTTATTATTATAATTATTATTATTATTCTTTATTAATTCGTTCCATTCCATTTGTTTAGATGCTGGGTTATTTCAGATAATTTGTAACTTCAGATAAATTTGTATTTGTTACGTTCACGAACCGCCAAATTTGAAAGGAAATTCCAATATTTAATAGTTATTAATACTGAATTTTTGGATTTTCAGATTCCGAATTTTCGAATTTTATAAAAAACCAAAAAATTTATGAAACTAATACATTTGGCAGTGCACATGTCTAACAGATATTCAAAATTGGGGAGAGGTACTTGACGTTCCTGGTTCCACTGAAAAAAATAGAAGGGTGCACAGGAAGTGAGGGGTCCCCTTCCACAAGTGCCGTCACAAAGCTAGCACTTAGTACTAGCCTCTTGCATACCTCATACTGGGAGGGGGAGGTGCCAATCTGGTTTGCTGCAGTTGAAGGAGCCATGCTTATAGGAGGAGAGCCGAGTGACCGTTGAGCTCACCAGTCAACTGCTTCTCCTTTCACTGTTCTTTTACAGAATGTGGATGGGGAAGAAGACCTGTAAAGCTGAACGTTTGGATAAGCTAAATTGTTGTCTAAATACATGAGTCATGTGCAGTGCAGGGACAAGGTCATAATCTAGTGCCCAGGGCAAAGATGCCAAACCGAGTCCCCTCCACCCTCAAAATGTCTGAGCATTATGTGTGAACAAAAATTCCCTTTCCAAACCAAAATTCTCCCACTAAAATTCTCCCTTCCTTGCACAAATCTACCCTCCTAGTACAAGTTCCACCATCCCCTTCTAGAAAAATTCCTCGCTGCGCTTATGGCAGCCACCCCTTGCCCTGGCCATGTGTATTCTTCCTTGAATCCTGGGGTGCTTAGAGTATTTCTTCCAGACCTGTGCAGTAATCCAGTGTGAATTTTTCCCTCTGTGCAGGAGCTTCCTGTAATAAAGACCGCTCATTGCTGCTCTCTCTCCTTGTGCAGGGTGACTGGTCTTGTCTCCGCCTCCTCTTATAGTTTTCTGCAGGCAGCCTGTAGTGGGTGGAGCTGTTGGGCCCCTCCCACAGCTCTAGTCTCTGCACAGGTTATGCACAGCACAGTGATGTCACTGCTGCTTTTACAAGGAAATAAAGTGGAACATCCGCTTTAAGGGAAGGTGACCCCCTGACATGCCACAATTGGCATGTCATTTTTTGGGGGGGCAGCGGGGACCCGGTTTTGACAGGGTCCCCGCTGCACTTCCTCCCCTGGCTCCAAGGCACAGGAAGGAAGTTCAACTTCTATTCCCACCCCCACCCCCCCCCAACAATCTTCTGGGACACATCACAGGTCCCAGAAGATACACCGACCATTCACGAAGTGCAGCACAGCTCGCGCATGCGCACTGCTCGCTCGGCTCTGTAGCCAAAGCTGGGTGCCCACACTTGTGATGCCGGCGCTGCACGGAGGAGGGGGAGAAGAGCGAAGCGCCGGGCGGCTGCATCGCTGGAGCCTGGGACAGGTGAGTGTCTGATTCTTAAGTCAGCAGCTACACTTTTTGGTGGAACTCCGCTTTAAGGGACTTTGAACGTTGCATGATTGTTGGTGACGGATCGGCTGGTCTGAGTATTTCAGAAACTGCTGATCTGCTGGGATCTTCACACACAACCATCTCTCAGGTTTACAGAGAATGGTCCGAAAAAGAAAAAATATTCAGTGAGCGGCAGTTGTGTGGAGGAAAATGCCTGGTTGATGTCAGAGGAGAATGAGCAGACTGGTTCAAGATGATAGAAAGGCAACAGTAACTCAAATAACCACTCGTTACAACCAAGGTATGCAGAATAACCTCTCTGAACGCACAGCACATCGAACCTTGAAGCAGATGGCCTACAGCAGCACAAGACCACACCGGGTGCCACTCATGTCAGCTAAGAACAGGAAACTGAGGCTACAATTCAGTCTCACCAGAATTGGACAATAGAAGATTGGAAAAACGTTGCCTGGTCTGAGGAGTCACAATTTCAGCTGCAACATTCAGATGGTAGAGTCAGAATTTGGCGTAAACTTGAAAGCATGGATCCATCCTGCCTTGTATCACCGGTTCAGGCTGATGGTGGTGTAATGGTGTGGGGGGAGATATTAACTTGGCACACTTTAATACTAATTGAGCATCATTTAAATGCTACGCCCTGCCTGAGTATTGTTGCTGACCATGTCCATCCCTTTATGACTACAGTGTACCCATTTTCTAATGGCTCCTTCCAGCAGGATAATGCCCCATGTCACAAAGCTCCAATCATCTCACCACTGGACAATGAGGTCACTGCACTCCAATGGCTTCCACAGTCACCACATCTCATCCAATAGAGCACCTTTGGGATGTGGTGGAACGTGAGATTTGCATCATGGATGTGCAGCCAACAAATCTGCAGCGACTGTGTGATGCTATCATCTCACTATGGATCAAAATCTGAGGAATGTTTCCAACACCTTGTTGAATCTATGCCATGAAGAATTAAGGCTGGATTCACACCTATGCATTTTTAGTGCTTTTTGCAGTTTTGCACTGCAGTCCATTTAACATGGTTTCCTATGGAACACGTCCTGTAGTGCAAAAAGCACTGAAAATGCATAGGTGTGAATCCAGCCTAAGGCAGTTCTAAAGGCAAAAGAGGGTCCAACCCGGTACTAGCAAGGTGCACGTGTAACGTGCCTGGTTAGTGTATTTGATTGTGTTTTTAGCTGTTGGTTTTGCTTTAAGAAGAAGAAGAAAAAAATCCTGTGGTTTTTTTTTTTTTCATGGATTTAGTCTATTGGGCTAGAACTGCTTTATGGTTTTGTAGTAATGCTGCAATAAGCGGCGGCAATCATCATTTAATGACGGCCGTGATTCTCTGGCGATGTCTGCCAGCTTTTGGCAGAAGCGTCATTTTGTGAAATTGAACCTGACAGTGAGATCTGAGAACTGGCATGAAGTTTACAATTTGATGCTGTTCAGAAGTGTCTCCGCTGTGTTTACACTATCCATGTCCCCCCCGCTGCCTCTTGCATGATCGCTTTCCTACCACGCGGCTCCCTCCAGACCTGTGCCGAGACGGCTGTCAAAATTCCACATGAGATGGATTTCAGTTACAATGGAAATGAGTTCGGTCCCTGCGACGTTTCGTATTGCACACAATGATTTGTTGGTGAAGTTGGATTTAGCGGCAGCAAGTCTGCAAAGAAAGAGGTTCTGCTGGGAGCAGTTCTTGGAGTACAAATTGTGGTTTAAAACCAAAACAATTTAGAAAAAAAGTGGATATTTTTCTTCGGAGGTCGGCGCTCTTGGATTTATATAAACGTAAAAGATTTTTTTTTTCTTTTTTTCCCAAAACATCCAGCTCTACACCTTTTATTCATTTGATATTTTAACCAAGAACCCGGCCAACTGCTCCTATGGAACAGGGTAGCTTTGGACATGGTCACTTGGCCTGGAACATTTGTTTTAAAACTGATATATTTAGGGGAAAATAGGCACTTGATGATCACTTGTAAAATGAAAAGGTTTGTAATAATTGGCAGGGCTGGCAGTCGCCGCTACACCACTACAGGGGGAGTGAGGCAGGAATCCACGCATCCCAGTCCCGTGCCTGCATTCGCTGCCAGAAGCAAACAAAGCAATCACATGACCACTGATGGCAATCTTGGGTGAGCCTGCGTCTGATTGGACATGGAGCTCCCCCGAGATTTGGGGCAGCAACTCTGGCAAAGCAGATGTGTATTTGTAACTACTACTGACTATTCCTGTAAAGTGCAGGATGCCATTCTACTGGACCCGGTGCTAATGCAATAGATCAGGGATCTCCAAACTATGGCCCTCCAGTTGTTTAGAAACTGCAATTCCCATCATGCCTAGTCATGTGTGTTTTACAATGCCTCATGGGATGTGGAGTTCTGGAACAGCTGGAGGGCCTTAGTTTGGAGATCACTGCAATAGATGGAAATGTGTGGCCTCAGCCAGCGCTGCTCTGGCCACACTCTCTGATGCATTACTCCCTGCCCACAGACCTCTGTGACCATGTCCCCCGGTGGGCAGGGTGAAAGTGGTCAGTGGGCTTCGCCAGAGTGGCGCTGGCTGAGGCTCCACACTTGCATCTATTTTAGAACCGGGCTCAGTAGAGCAGTGTCCTGCACCTTACATGCTAGCAGCACTCTTGGAATAGTGAATGTGATTCCTGCACACCGGTAGGGAAATATTTCAGCTTTTAGCTTGGAGTTGCAATTCAAGCCCTTCCCGTTCATGCCAACTGTTCCATTACACAAACCAGAAAATCAAGACTGTCTAATCTGTCCCTTTAAGACACATCACACCCCCCTATCCTGACTGCCAGCCTTAAGTAGAATTACAGCCTAATCCTAACGTTTCTAAACAAAAATGCCTACCTATGCTGACTAACCTGTATAAGATGGATAGATACTTCTTTTCAGCCCACTTTGGTCCATTCACGTGGTCCCCTGTGTCAGCCAGTGGTGGCTGACAGTATATATAGTACATCTTTCACAAGTTAGCCAGCATAAGTCTTAGAAGGGAGGAGTGAATATTTTTAAAACCAGTTAAGTTTAGGCTGGTATTTGCCTTTAGTTCTGTTTAGCTTCTAAACACTGAATTTAACTTTTTCCCATCTTTTGTTGCATCTTGGCACTGTTGATCTCCTGCACTCTGTGGCAACTTCCTGTCCACATGTACCCCAGAGCAGACTGTATGAGTTCTCTGGAGGGTTTCCAGATGGCCACAATGGACCATGGCTGTGTAATATGTACTGAAATGGTGGTCTTCATCAGAAACCGGGCCCCAATCAAGCCAAAGGAAATGTATGTATTCTTCATTTTGTGGAGACTATCCCATCCTGTCTCTCAACAGTTATATGCTGCTAATTTCTACCTTCCTGGAATAGTGAAGTCCTGCAGGCAGACTTGGACCTAGCAAGGCCACTTCAGGGTCGAGGGCAGCGTAGCCTTCAGGGGCTTATACTGGCTGTTTCAGTCTGCCCTTATGATACTCTAGGTCAGGCTTTTTTAACCAGGGTGCCTTGAGGTATCTTCAGGGATGCCTTGGCAAAATGCCTAAAAATTGCCACAAGATTGTATACAAGCCAATATGTGACTCAAGCCTGCCTTTTAGTTACACAAAGCCACGGGTTTTTATTGTGCACCATTCCAACCTTCCAGCCACTGGCATCCTAACTGGTGATGTCAGTGGTTGATGAGGGGTGTTGATCGCCTGAACAGCATCCTTATTTGACCCTCCCCTGTCCCTTGCCATCAGCACTGGGGTCACCTTAGCTGAGTGATAGAGAAACTGAGGGAGAGAGAGTAACGTTGGAATACTATTCAGTACCAGTGTGCAAACGTGTATTTGCTTTCAAAGCATAAATCCCCTCTGTTGTCCTATATGTCAATGCTGCCGCATTATGTAAAACTATTACAATTTTTTTTTTTTTTACATTTTAGATTGGTGTGCCTTGACAGTGCCCATAATTTTTAAAGGGTGCCTTGACTGAAAAAAGGTGGTGAAACACTGCTCTAGGTGACTGTTTTATTATTTTAAGGCGTTTACGTTTTTTTCTTTAGCATACAAAACGGTTGACATCTAAACCAGGGCGATGTCATTAAAGTCGGCTACACAGAGCCCACCAACGATAAGTGGTAAGATAGTACAAAGTAAACCAGACATAAGGTAACCTTATAGGCTTTAGCGGGAATAATTGGAATCGGCAGTACGGTAAACATGGGCTATGCGATTCAGCAAACAGCAAAAAGTAAGCAAATACAACCACACATACAACCCCATGCAACAAACACACACCGTGCTTTCTCTCCAAACTCAGGCAATGGAATCCTATCCAACCCATTTAAAGGGAGAATTGTGAAGAAGCCAAATCTACAATTTAAGAGGCAAAATATCCAGCCAAGGTTGACCTACTTTAGTGAATTTCTTAAAACCGGCACGACTGTTAGTTTAAGCTGATTGGTAAGACCTATTAGGAATTTGTATTCTCTTATCCTAGTCAGTTAGTTATAAATTGGTCTGGCAACACAAGATAATACAAACAGTGTTCACCTAAACTGGTGTTATTCATTTGATTAAGTAGGGTGTGTCAGAGGTATAGCCAGTGGCCTAGCAGGAAATACTTTTCAGAGGGCCTGATAAGAGCCTCTGGCTCTAATCACGTGCTTAAAAAAAATTAATAAATCCCCATTGGAACCCATGCGTCTGGCGCCCTGCATGTATATCAGGGGGCCAGATGCATGGATTGGGGGGGCAGCACCCATGCGCCCCTAATGGACGGGCCGCCACAGGGGTACACCATGTTTTAGTGAACTTAATATCCAGTAAAACTGGTCTTGAACTTAAATTTCCAGAGGTCTAGTCAGTAAATTTCTTTTTTTTTCTTTCAACAGGTCCGAATCTCATATTTGCTCTACAACACATCACAGACCCCCGTACATCAGTGTCTTTAGCCTACCCTTCACATCATAGTCCCCTTATATCCGAGCGCCCTTTTTACATCCGTATCTAAAGTTCCCTTCACATCACAACTCCCCTTAACTTCATAGTATCCCTCTTTACATCACAGTCCCTTTTTTAAAGCAGTCCCTCGGTTCCCCTTCACTTCACAGCCCCCCTTTAATCTGGAGGGCCCCTTTTACATTGCAGTGCCCCTTTACATCAGGGTCCCTTTAAAATGCCATGCCCCTTACATCACATTGCCCCTCCACATCAGAGTGCCCCTTTCAATGTAAGCCTCCCCTGCTCTGTCCTACCTTCAGCAGAGTAGAGGCACTTATCAGCTGTGTGCGCTCTCCCAGGTCTCCCACCCCGGCCCCTGCTGTCATCTTTAGGACATGGTGGCAGGAGGAGCTGCAGATCTCAATGGAGGGTGGAAGCCGCCCAACTTACTATGTTAATCAGGTTATTGCCTGCTTAATGTAAAAAGACTTTAACTCTTCATCCCGATCTGCAGTACCTCCCTCCCCCACCTGCTGTGAGGACACAGCTGATAAATGGCAGCCGCGGTCCATGCAGAACTGGCACTTGGTCCGAGTCTGGACTACGGTCTGCCATTTAGTGATCCCTGTCATAGAGGAATACTTACCAGTTCAAAGTGTCCCCCACCAAATCTTCATAGTTCAGCTAGGTCACTATTTGCTGCTTTCACACAACTGGACTCCTGGGAAAAAGTAAGAGCCTTTGTTCCATTAATCCTTGGCTAATTAAATCCTGAATGTGTTACGAGCCATTAATCCAAATACTGATATTGCTTCCTAATGGTTACATCTGTATTTTTCTTTCTTAGCCTCTTTGAACAATGGCTTAGAAGACATCAGCCCTCAATAGATGTTTACCCGGAAGCCAATGCACCAGTTGGACACAATCGGGATTACAACATGGTTCCATTTATTCCATTGTTTACAAATGGAGAGATCTTTGTCCAGTCAAGAGACCTGGGGTACGATTATGATTACCTTGCGGAATCAGGTACTACTTTTTAATTTGAACCTTTTAATAACAATGATCAAATCTGTCCAGATTGGATTCACTGAGGGTTCAGCAAATCCGACTGAAGTCTATAAGCAGGTGAATCTTGTTAGAAATTTCTGGACATTTTAGGGTAAATAGGCAAACTGGAGCTGGGCACTGCCATCAGGAACATACCAATGAAAAAAAAAAATTGTATGGGTTATGTGACTTTGAGGACCATTAATGATATAGAACCCCTTTCAATAACATTCCTGGGGTGCCTTAAAGTGGTTGTAAAGGCTGAAGGTGTTTACCTTCTTAGGAGCACCTTCTTAAATTGACAGGACTAATCTGTGTACCACATGAGCGTCTGTGGCAGCCAAAGTTATTATTGGTTGGTATGGGATGAAATGCTACTTTTACTCACTAAACTGCAACTCAATTTATAACATCTGTATCGTATGTTTCTCTTGATTTTTGGTTGAGATTCTGTCTCTATCACCTAAAATACACCTATGATAACATTTATAGACACTTCATTTCTTCTGTAGGGGATCAAATAATTTTCGCCTTTCAGTTATAAGAAAGTCACATCAAACTAGTATAGGAACTTCTTTTTTTTAGGCTTAAAAGCACTTTAACCACCTGCTGCCCGGCATCATAATATGGCGGCAGGTTGGCACCGCCGCGCGAATCGTCGTAGCTGTACGCAGGCTCGTGCAGCCACATTTGTGGTTGGGAGCACGCTGGCCAACTCTTGCGCACACTATGTGAGCGTGCCCGCAGGTCGGGAGGACTTGATCGCCTGTTATAGAGGTAGAACGGAGATCTGCCAGTGTGCACACGGCGGATCTCCGTTCTGTGAGGGGACAGATCTAATGTTCCCAGTAATTGAGAACAGTTAGATCTGTCATGCCCCGGCCAGCTCAGCCCCCACACAGTTGGAACACAGTGAGGGAACACACTTAACCCCTTGATCGCCCAATACAGTTTAACCCCTTCCCTGCCAGTGACTTTTACACAGTAATCAGTGGCTATTTTTAGGTCTGATCACTGTATAAATGTCATTGGTCCCAAAAAAGTCCACTGCAATATCAGTCCCGATAAAAATCCCAGATCGCCGCCATTACTAGTAAAAAATAAATTATAAAAATGGCTAAATCTATTCCCATAGTTTGTAGACTCTATTTACTTTTGCACAACCCAATCAATGTACGCCTATTGCGTTTTTTTTTTTTTTAGTTTTTTTTTTTTTACCAAAAATAGGTAGAATATATATTGGCCTAAACTGAGGAAGAAATTTTTTTTTTTTTTTTTTTCAAAATTGTCGCTCTTGTTTATAGCGCAAAAAAATTTAAAACCGCAGAGGTGATCAAATAGCACCAAAAAAGAGCTCTATTTGTGGGAAAAAAAGGTCAATTTTGTTTGGGTACAACGTCACACGACCGCACAATTGTCAGTTAAAGCCACGCAGTGCCGAATCACAAAAAATGCTGTGGTCAGGAAGTGAGTAAATCCTTCCGGGGCTGAAGTGGTTAATAGTGCTAGAAATGTATGGACGCTTTTTTTGGGATACGGTAGGGAAAGGTTAGAGCCTCTGCAAAGCTTTTAGTACTGCCTGTGCCCCCACTTGGGAGGATTCTTACTCTCAATTTGTTCTTTTTGACCATTGTCAGTGTTTGGAAATCCGGAATATTAGTCACCACAACAAGGCAGGATGGCACATCTTTCAATGCAGACACATACATGGTGACCACTAGAGGAGGAATTCCTCACTTCCTGTTGTGTCTCTAGGACAGGAAGGGAAGGGAGATCTCGTTAACAAGGCAAAACATTATGGGTTTTTAACTCTTCCCTTTTCTTTCCAAAAAATACCTTTTTTATTTGCCTATAAATTCCCTCAGAGCTAACCTGAAGTTTTTTGCCAATCAATCTGTCTCGGCAATCTCCTCTCCAGAGAGCTCTCTGCTTGTAGACGGCGGTGGGATTAGAACACAGCTATGAATAATTCTCCAGAATGATCAGAGACTTATGATTACTTGGCCTGTGGAATGGCACTCATAACAGCACCAGATTGCTGGCAATCAGGGACATGTACACAGTGAAGTGGCCTGCTGTGCTCAGGCATTGCCAACGTAAAAAAGCAAATGCCATGAACAGGTGAAGTGTCCCCTGTGTATGTACATGTGGACATGCTGAATATTCATGAATTAAAGTATATCCAAGGCAAAAAAAACTGCTCATTTGATGCAGAAACAAGTGCCCTCATTGGAAGATTTCCCCTCTATTCCTGTTCTGGTGGAAACTGCGCATTTTGGATTTTCCTCACGATCCTTAAAGTGGTCACATTCTATGCAAGTAGCAAAATGCCTGCAGTATGCAGCCCCCCCCCCCCCCAATACTTACCCAAGCCTAATCGCAATCCAGGGATGTGGAAGACTGACTGCTCTCCAGGGTGACATGCAATTTGTCTCAAACTGAAATTCAGACAAATGTTTTTTTGTTCGGAAATCCGGATGTATATGAATTTCCAAATTACATTAGTAACATATTTAAACAAATCCAAAATAGCAAATCAAAGTTTTGGATGAAATTAAAATAGTTTTCTAATTTTAATTTGAGTTTCCGAAGAGAATAAAATAGAATAGAAAATAAAGGAATGGAATAGAAAGGAATATAATAAAAAAAACTAGACTAGAAAATAGAAAATAAAAATATAATAGCGTAAAACAGAACAGAAAATAAAAACAGAATAAAACGGAATAGAAAAAGGAATAGTATAGAATAAAAAATATAAACGTCTGAAATTTGAATTTCGAATAGAATATATTTAGAATAGACAATAAAATAGAATGAACAATAGAAGAGAATAGGATATAACAAAGTAACTGTTTTTCCGAAATTTGGATTTCAAATAGAATAGAAATTTAAAAAATGAAATATGCGAAGAGGACCCCCACCATGCCAACATCCAAATAGAGGATTGAGAGATTGGAGTTCTCCTTCAAAACACAAGGTGGATTTTGTGGGCACAACATGAGGCGATAATTTATAACAGGTATATCTTACAAAAATGATTAAAAACCACATAACAAACATGGCACCCTTCTAGGTCTAACAAGATCAACAGATACTCAATATAACAGTCAGAGGTATGGAATCTTTCATGAGGTGGATAAGTCCATAGTAATTATGTTAACAGTATAATACAGTAAAACCTTGTATTGCGAGCGCAATTCATTCCGGAAACATGCTTGTAATCCAAAGCACTCGCATTCCCCTTAAGAAATAATGGAAACTCAGATGATGTATTCATAAGTCTTTCAATTTATAGTCCATATAAAAAGATTACAGCAATGTGATGGTTGTGTAACCATAAAATGCCCACAAGGGGATTAGAAGCAAAATCCAGCAGGAGCTACAGAGTATAAAAAGGAGAGGCGCCTCTAAGTGTAGCAATATGGTTACATTTAATGAAACTCACATGGTCGATGATTAAAAGATGCACATCTAAGTATGCAGCCACCCAGGGTAAAGCTGTCCACATACACCATCCTCCACACCGCCGGCTCTCACAATGGTGACCGGGAAGACTACCCTGCAGTAGAGCGATCTGAGGCTTGAAGCGCTCATCAAGTGCAGTGTGGAAGGGGGGATGTCAATGGCGGTGTGGAGGACGGTTTATTTGGACAGTTTTACCTCGGATGCCTGCATACTTTAAATCTGCTTCTTTTAATCAACCATGTGAGTTGCTAAATGTTGTTCCTTCATTAAATATAACCCTATTGCTACACTTGGGGACGCCTCTCTTCTCTTTTATACTCAGTTGTGACGTGACGCTACTCTTATATCAAGACATCGCTTGTATATCAAGTCAAAATTTATTTAAAAATTTTGCTTGTCTTGCAAAACGCTCTCAAACCAAGTTACACTCAAACCAAGGTTTTACTGTACTTATATATTGAAAAATGTGGGTGCCCATAAATTCCTCCACGTTTGCTTGTCGACAAGCAAGGAGGTATTTATGGATACCCCAATTTTTTTTATATTGGGTATCTGTTGATCTTGTTTGAACTAGAAGGGTGCTATGTTTTATGTTTTTTAATCATTTTTGTAATAAAGATATACCTTTTATAAACTATCGCCTCATGTTGTGCCCACAAAATCAGCCTTGTGTTTTGAGGGAGAACTCTACTCTCTCAATCCTCTCTATATATAAAAAAAAATTGAAATTAAAAATAGAATGGAATAGAAAGAATATAACCATCTTCCAAAATTCAAATTTCGAATGGCATTTGATTAGAATGCAATTCGTTTCGAATTTCAATGGAATTAAAAAAATTCAAATAGATTTCGAATAAATGAATTCCGAGAGCTATATAAACAAATTTAACTAAAATTAATTTTTGTAAGTAAAGACTCAAAACTAAGCCTTTTTTTGTTCTGCACATGTCTACTGCCCCCTCATTGGCCCGTTGGCTCCCACTGCTGTCAATCACAGCCAGTGAGGAAGGAGCGAGGGTGGGGTTGAGCAGGGCATGGGACTGAGCATGCACAAGTTCCACCGCATAGCAAGCGGCTTGCTATGGGGGCACTCTGAGAAGAGGAGGACCCAGGAGCACCGGAGGGGAACCTGAGAAGAGGATCGGGGCTGCTCTGTGCAAAATCATTGTACAGAACAGGTAGGTATAACATGTTGGTTATTTAACCACTTCATACCCATACTATAGCGGAAAGACTGCTACAGCGCAGCACTTTCGTGCTGGGAAGGCCTCCATGGATGTCTTCCCAGAACTATGCCCCCTGGGGCATGCATCCGGCATGCTCTGTGATTGTTGTGTCCTTCAGACACCGCTGATCAGATTGGGGTGAAGGGCCAATCACAGCATCCTTTTTACTATGTGATCAGCTGTGTCCAATCATAGCTGATCACCTATAAACAAACTTGCTGGTTATTGGCATTCCTTTCCTCACATACTGTCAGTGAGAGGAGAGCCAGTAACCAGCAAGTGTGACGGGGACATTTATACATATAATCAGGGCACTGATTATCAGATCCGGTGTCTTATTGGACACTGTACTCTCCCAAGATTTGGGTAGCCACTTTGGACCCAAAAAGGCTATATTTAGCTCTTTCTGGGTAATTTTGGTGCACCTGCAAGTGCACGGAGTGTGCAGATAGGGATAGACATACACGGACTAGAACGAGATGAGTTTGAAGCAGGGAAAGCAAAACTGCAGTCCAGATTACCCTGGGATTTGGACAGTAAAGCAACAAGGTAGTGCAATTATGCTCAACCTAGAGGCAGTAGTAGTATGCTTGACGAAAGCTCCTTTGACCAGGTACCCTTAAGGGGAAGGGTCTTGTTGCATAGCCTCCCATCAGTATTGACACATCCTTGCACCCTTTACTGCCAGCATAGCACCTCCTCTAGAAGGCCACTGCAGAAGCCTTAAAGGAGTAATTCTTGAGCACACTGCTGCCTGTAGGTTCTAGTTGTGGCCATACTGCCCAAAGTCCTACTTTGGTAAGCCAACTGCGTTGTACGGTTTACTGTTCATAAACAAAGTACCTAGAAGGCGTCTTGCCTGGTCCCTTTAAGTTACTGCCACGTGTTGCTTGCTCCTTCAGTCTTGGGGACAAAGAGGTGACCAAGCTTTGTTGCTTAATTTCACTAGAGAAAAGTGAGGTCGCCAGCCTGTCACCTTGACAAAGGGGTTCCCCATGGCCCTGAAACAGTGTTTTATGATTTGCTGCATGCAATATGACCACATTTAAAATCTAGAGGTTCATTGGTTGAGTGCTGGCTTTCTCTTCCAATGGTCATTGATGGAGTCACCATTACCCGTGCACTCCCAACTATGGAAACAAGTGTCTGGTGTTGGATGAATTTCTGAGAAGGTCAACAACCTGTATGACCTCCTGTAGCAGAGCTGTGTAAATTTCAGGGCTGTATGGACAGATATACAAATCCTTTGACAGGTAGAACATCTGCCATGTATGCATTCCAACAGTATGTTTCGCTGTTAAAAATTCAGCGTTAAAAATAAAATCAACCCAAAGCCATTTTCATTTTCCATTACAGAAGCCCTATGTGGCCTCTATTTGAAGGTTGCAGAGTTACGGTTAAAAGAACACCTGCGAGTAGTGAGCAAAGTTTATGAAGCCAGGTAGTGAGATTGGAGCATTGCCTGAATTTAATTAAAACATTTAGTCTTGTGTATCGTTAAATGGCACTTCCGACTTTTTAATGAAACCGCCATTGATGAAACCACTCCAATGCACTTGCCTGTGGCTCAAACCAGCTTTCTAGCTTCTGGGAAGAAATCACTTGGCATGCTTAGCAGCACAGGGTCCTCAGATAAAGGCTGACTGCTCTTTAGTATGCATTTTGCATTTTTGTCCATGTACAGCTCAAGCAAAGAAACCGAAAAAATGAACAGACATATATACCCAAGACAATGGTAATTACAGCCATTTTATTCATGGCTAGTTTTATTAGGACCATTAATTCTACAATGTTATGGGCTTCATAGCATATTCTCTTTTTACGTGTCCCTCATCTAAATTAGGGCCTTGCTGCTGAATATCATTGAAGAGGCTCATTGAGTATGCGAGGGATAGAAAGAGGTGCATTCTGTATGGCAACAGTTAGGCGGAGGATGGGGAATGCCAGCTGATTTGATGGCTTATAGAGGAAAGCAAGGTCTGCTGGACTTTGGCAGAGACGCATGTTAATGTGAAACATCCACCCATTCCTGTCCTTATCCTATCAATGAATGTCAAATACAACAACCTAATTTTTTCATCCAGCTTGGGAGACCTTTAAACCTTTTGCTTTTTTGTACCGTCGTTCCGGGATTAAATCTACTCCCTGTGCATTT
>BLSH010489184.1:2898657-2908733 GCA_018402905.1 Glandirana rugosa
TCTGTCCTCAGAGCAACAGCACAGACAGCAGTAGTAAAGTAATCTATCTCAGGATGCAGGATCAGGTCTTAAAATGGCTAAAATCTGTCCCTCACGCCGTCAGCTACCTTTCCCTATACTAACCCAAGGAGCATGTGACTGCAGCACTGTGACTCCAGCTTATAAAGAGGCTGGGTCACATGATGCACCGGCCAATCACAGCCATGCCATTAGTAGGCATGGCTGTGATGGCTTCTAAGGGCAAACCAGTGAAACGCTTGTTGATTGGCTGCCCTGCAGCTTCTCAACACGTGGAGTAAAATAGCAGAACCCCGGACCGAACCCGAACGATTTTTGAAATGTCCGGGTCCGGGTCCGTGCCACGGACACCCGAAAGTTCGGTACGGACCCGAACGTTACAGTCCGGGTTCGCTCAACACTAGTTCTAGAGCTCGGCTTACATTAAAGAGGCGCTCACTGAAAAATAAAAATGTAAAATATAAGCTTCATGATGAAGATGCTGCCATATTTTCACGGCATTTATCTCTGGCTAGTTTTTCTGCCTATTTTTTTTAATAGTTGAAAAAGTGCAGTTTCAACTCTATCACGGCATGGTAATCAACTTTGCTAGCTAACCAGAAAGATCTGTAAATAGATGCCCCAATATACTGAGAAAAATGATGGCTCTAACAACCCAATTCTTGTGATTCTATTGCACATTGCAGCTCACAGTAGCCTCAGGAACAAAAATGTAGCACATGCAGAGAACCCATAAATTATATAATACATTTTTTAATATATATTTTTATGACATGGATACCTAATCTTATACATACATGACTTCAGTCTATACATTCAAACTATTATCCATATTAGGCTGTGTATCCCAAGATTCATTAGCATAGCATTAGACATTAGGATAACATGGTTGAGTTGCCTCTCCTTTGGTTTTGATATACACTATATTGTCAAAAGTATTGGGGCGCCTGCCTTTAAACGCACATGAACTTTAATGGCATCCAAATCTTAAGCCTAGTACACACGGTTTGACGGTCGTACGACCGAACGGACCAACTTGTACGTTGGATCATGTAACTTGCATACTGACATGCACTACACGATCGTACGACCAAGCCGAACATAGTGTCGTGTTATGAACGTATAAAGAGAAAGTTCAGGTGCATGTAATTAGCGTCCGGCCGTTCCTGACTTCTGAGCATGCGTGTTTTGCATAGTACAACTTGTTGGACCTATTTCTCTGTACACACGATACAATGGTCGTATGACCGCTTGTTGGTACTACCAAAATTTTATAGTTTGCTCATACAACTTCTGTTGTACGACCGTCGTACATAGGTTGTTCTAATCGCACGTACTGACAGTCGGATGATCATACAACGAGCGGTTGTACAACCATTTGCATACGACTGTCAAACCGCTTGTGCAAGGCTTTAGACCCCATACACTCTTTTAGATTTTCTGCAGATTTATCAAAACCATGTAGTGCAAGGGCCTGCCTGATTGCATACAAATTCAAACTTTTAGGGTTTGACCTAATAGTATATGGTTTTGGTAAATCTGAACACAAAAATCTGCAGAAAATCGAATAGTGTGTATAGGGTCTTAGTCCATAGGGTTTCACATTGAGTTGGCCCATCCGTTGTGGCTATAACAGCTTCAACTCTTCTGGGAAGGCTGTCTACAAGGTTTAGGAGTGTCTATGGGAATGTTTGACCATTCTTCCTGAAGCGCATTTGTGAGGTCAGGCACTGATGTTGGACGAGAAGGCCTGGCTCACAGTCTCCGTTCTATCAGGTTGAGGTGCAGTCCAGTAAAGTTCCTCTACCCCAAACTCGCTCATCCATGTCTTTATGGGCCTTGCTTTGTGCACTGTGCGCAGTCCTGTTGAAACAGGAATCCGGCCATCCCCAAACTGTTTCCACAAAGTTGGGAGCATGAAATTGTCCAAAATGTCTTGTATGCTGATGCCTTAAGAGTTCTCTTCACTGGAACTAAGGGGCTAAGCTCAACCCCTGAAAAACAATTTCACACCATAATCCCCCCTCCACCAAATGATTTGGACCAGTGTACAAAGAAAGGTCCGTAAAGACATGGATGAGCGAGTTTGGGGTGGAGGAACTTGACTGGCCTGCACAGAGTCCTGACTTCAACCCCTATAGAACACCTTTGGGATGAATTAGAATGAAGACTGCGAGCCACGCCCTCCCGTCCACATCAGTGCCTGACCTCACAAATGCGCTTCTGGCAGAATGAGCAAACATTTCCATAGACACTCCTAAACCTTGTGGACAGCCTTCCCAGGAGAGTTGAAGCTGTTATAGCTGCAAAGGATGGGGCAAATCAATATTGAACCCTATGGACTAAGACCGGGATACCAGAAGGGTCCTTTCACACATATGGACCAGAATGGACGCTCCATCCTACTCTATGGAGCGATGGATGTCAGCGGTGACATCCGTTTTCATGCGATTCCCATAGAGGAGAGCGGGGGCTCTGACAGTTCCCTCTTTGCACAAAGAGCAGAGACTGAGTTGTCATCCCTCAGTTCAGCGGGGATCAATACCAAACGGACTCCGAAAGTGTGAAAGAAGCCTCATGTGCGTGTAAAGGCAGGCATCCCAATACTTTTGACAATATAGTGTATGTAACATTGACATGCTAGTCAAAGTACAATTTTTTATCTTCCTTGCATCACAGCAAGTTTTTTTTTTATACAAAAAAAGACAAGAAAGATTAGGATCAGAGAATCTTCCTCTAAATGTAGGGGTTAGCATTCCTGACTCCTGCTTAAGCAAAGTAGAATATGAGTTAATCCAGAAGTTTGGGAACGGGGTAGGGAAAAGAGGTAAAAGTAAGCAAGGAGGCATGAACAGGAAGGAAACAAGTACTAAGATGGGGGAATAGGAAGGGAATATAGGTCATATATGTTTAGCTCCATCTTTGTTGTGGAGCAGGGCTAACAACCAATGGAACCGATCTGCTGTTGCTGGCAATCAAGTTGCCACTTGACTGCTAAAAATGGTGCTTATTGCCAATGGAATAAATGGGAAAAAAGAGTTCTGGTATCCTGATTACTTTATCAAACCCATTATCTTGAGTTCTGCTAAATCACTTATAATGGAGAAGCAAATGTGGAAGATAGTGGTATAGAGTTATGAAGGTTGGGGGCTTTAGGTAGAGTAGATGGAGTACGCATTGTAAAACCCAAAAAGACATTGGACCTCAGTTCTCTCCATGAACTCCTCCTTACACCCGAATTTTAATAAATTTAATTATACATACTTTCATGATTACAGGTATTTACATAACATACTGTATCCCTACCCTTGAGGAGCTTACATACAAGGTCTCTATCTCACATGCATACTGTACATACACATACAAGGTAGGAAGGAAAATGGAGTAAACCCACACAAGCAAAGGGGAACATGTAAACGTCATGCCTATGGTTCCATGGCAGGGATACTATACACCCAAGGCCCATACACACGGTGCAACGGTCGTACAACAGCTTGTTGTACGATCATCCGACAGTTAGTACACGCGTTTAAAACAGCCGACGTGCGACGGTCGTACAACAGAGGTTGGATAAGCAAACTAGAAAACCTTGTTGTACAACAAGGCGTCGTACGACTGTTGACTCGTGTGTACAGAGAAGTTGGGCCAACAAAGCTGTACGTGCAAAACACGCATGCTCAGAAGTCAGGAACGCCTGGAAGTGACCATTTGAGTAAACCTACGTTCCTAATTCACATGCACCTGAACTTCCTCTTTACACACTCGTAACACGTCACTACGTTCACCTTGCCTGCATTCCAGCTCTGTTTTGTATATGGATTATGATCTTCTTGGAACAATAAATTTTAATTGCATCTACGCCTGGAGTGCCGCCATCCTCATTTCAAGCTTTCACTACGTTCGGCTTGTTGAAGCTTTGTTGAACAATTACTTGACTCCTGTCAGTACGCTAGACACAACCTTCAACAGCCGATCTTGGACAAAAGTTGAACATGTGGTCGTACGACTGTCGCACCGTGTGTACGAGGCTTAAGGCTCTATTCGCACCTATGCAGTTTGCTTTTGAGCATTTTTGCTGGGGTTTTTTGCTGCGGCGGCAGGCAGCTGACAGGGTCCAGAGGCCGAGGAGGAAGCCGGAATTTGTGGCTACTGCTGGGGGTGGGTGAAAGATATACTGCAAAGATATACTGCAGTGCACTGTACATTCCTATAATGTCACCATCCATATCACCATGTATAACACACAGGCAGCAGACAGCAAATGATATCACCTGTGATGTATTTCAGTTATCTTGCAAACCTGGCCTGTTAGTGGGTCCTGAGGGCAGGAGTTGAGAACCACTGTGCTAGACGGAGGGGAACAGGTCCCTTTCAGGTTTGTTTAGGGCATTGGTCTCCAGACTATGGCCCTCTAGTTGTTCTGGAATTACAATTCCCATCCTGCCTAGTCGTGTCTGTGAATGTCAGAGTTTTACAATGCCTCATGGGACATGTAGTTCCCCAACAGTTAGAGGGCCATAGTTTGGAGATCCCTGGTTTAGTGGATCAGATTGGAGGTAGGCGGGTGTAAATGGGCACAGGTCCGTTTAGATCCATTGCTTTATAGTAGTGAATGGAGGCTCAGATCAGGTCCACTTGAAAAATGGACAGGCAGACATGATCGGACCTGTCATGTGTACCCACCCCCAACCTTTTCCCTTTAACTGTTGCTATCGGCCCTAAGTACAGGGTGGCATGGGAAGACTGGATGACATACATGTACTTCATCCAGCCTGTTCCTGCACTTTGTTTCAAGGGCTGGGGGAGGGACCATGGGCAGGGTTGGGGGTGAGGCTAAAGGGGGCTGCCACCAGGTAGGCTGTACGGGGCCCCATGATTTCTATCAGTGGTCCTGCATGTAAAACTTATGTAGGGAGATTTGTTTCATCCCTGTGTATCATGTGAGTCTGTTCACTTCACTGGATATACGAGAGAGTTTACATCCACTTTAATCACTACTGGGGTTTTTTATGTTTTCTTATACTGTATAAGCGTAAAAAATGCCAATTTAAAAAAAAAAAATAAACTGTATTTTCTACTTTCGGTTATAAAACACATCCAATAAAATAACATTTTTTCATAAATTTAGGCCAAAATATATTCTGCTACATGTCTTTTGTGAAAAAATAAAAAAGATATCATCATTAAGTGTACCCTAGTTTGTAGATGCTATAATTTTCAAACAAACCAATTTGTTTGGTTTGTTTGAAAATTATAGCATCTACAAACTAGGGTATATACAATAGCTCACAAAATTCAGTACACCCCTCACATTTTTGTAAATATTTTATTCTATCTTTTCATGTGACAACACTGAAGAGATGACACTTTGCTACAATGTAAAGTAGTGAGTGTACAGCTTGTATAACAGTGTAAATCTGCTGTCCCCTCAAAATAACTCAACACACAGCCATTAATGTCTAAACCACTGGCAACAAAAGTGAGTACACCCCTAAGTGAAAATGTCCAAATTGGGCCCAAAGTGCCAATATTTTGTGTAGTCACCATTATTTTCCAGCACTGCCTTAACCCTTGGGTTCACCAGAGCTTCACAGGTTGCCACTGGAGTCCTCTTCCACTCCTCCATGATGACATCACAGAGCTGGTGGATTTTAGAGACCTTGTGCTCCTCCACCTTCCGTTTGAGGATGCCCCACAGATGCTCAATAGGGTTTAGGTCTGGAGACATGCTTGGCCAGTCCATCACCTTTACCCTCAGCTTCTTTAGCAAGGCAGAAGTCATCTTGGAAGTGTGTTTGGGGTCATTATCATGTTGGAATACTGTCCTGTGGCCCAGTCTCTGAAGGGAGGGGATCGTGCTCTGCTTCAGTATGTCACAGTACATGTTTGCATTCATGGTTCCCTCAATGAACTGTAGCTCCCCAGTGCAGGCAGCACTCATGCAGCCCCATACTATGACACTCCCACCACCATGCTTGACTGTAGGCAAGACACACTTGTCTTTGTACTCCTCACCTGGTTGCTGCCACACACGCTTGACACCATCTGAACCAAATAAGTTTATCTTGGTCTCATCAGACCACAGGACATGGTTCCAGTAATCCATGTCCTTAGTCTGCTTGTCTTCAGCAAACTGTTTGTGGGGTTTCTTGTCCATCATCTTTAGTAGAGGCTTCCTTCTAGAGCGACAGACATGCAGACCAATTTGATGCAGTGCGCGGCATATGGTCTGAGCACTGACAGGCTGACCCCCCACCCCTTCAACCTCTGCAGCAATGCTGGCAGCACTCATACGTCGATTTTCCAAAGACAACCTCTGGATAAGATGCTGAGCACGTGCACTCAACTTCTTTGGTCGACCATCGTGAGGCCTGTTCTGAGTGGAACCTGTCCTGTTAAACCGCTGTATGGTCTTGGCCACCGTGCTGCAGCACAGTTTCAGGGTCTTGGCAATCTTCTTATAGTCTAGGCCATCTTTATGTAGAGCAACAATTTTTTTTTTCAAATCCTCAGAGAGTCCTTTTGCCATGAGATGCCATGTTATACTTCCAGTGACCAGTATGAGAGAGTGAGAGCTATAATACTAACTTTAACACACCTGCTCCCCATTCACACCTGAGACCTTGTAACACTAATGAGTCGCATGAGAATGGGGAGGGAAAATGGCTAATTGGGCCCAATTTGGACATTTTCACTTAGGGGTGTACTCACTTTTGTTACCAGCGGTGTAGACATTAATGGCTGTGTGTTGAGTTATTCTGAGGGGACAGCGAATTTACACTGTTATACAAGCTGTACACTCACTACTTTACATTGTGGCAAAGTGTCATTTCTTCAGCGTTGTCACATGAAAATCTATAATAAAATATTTACAAAAATGTGAGGGTTGTACTCACTTTTGTGAGATACTGTACACTGGAATTTACGTAGTCATGATGCTATAGTGGTAATGGCAGTGAATAGTGGAACTGTGATAGTGTGTCGGCCAATATGGCGCTAGCGACACTGGCTGGGAGGTACACTACCTGACTAACTGAAACTGACATCAATAATGGCACTAATACAGTAATACATTTTTTACTGTACACTGTCACTGTACTAGGAAGGGGTTACAATCTAGGGGAAATCAAAGGGTTAACTGTGTGCCTAACAATGTGTAATGTTGTAATGCGTGTTGCTTTCACTTTACTATATGGCTGCTTCTCCATGCTTTGCTCTGTTCCCTGTACACAGATTTCAAACACAGAACTCTGTGTGTTATTGGACACAGGAGATCAGCTGACATCAGCCAAATTCATTGCCTGGAATCAGCTGCCAATCTCGTGCTGTGTCCAATGACAGTACAGGTTGGCAGGGACTGTACATGCATGCACCCCAAATATGGAAGAAGGCAAATTGCTTATATATATTGTAAGGGATCAGCTCAGTAGCAAGGGGTGCAGGACCCCCTGGATGGGTCACAGCACAGTGAAGTAGGCACAGACAGACAGCAGGAGCTTTGTGAAAGCAAAAACTGGTTTATTTACATGACTGTGGTTACAAAGTTCAGGCTTCAAAAACAGGTGAAATAAAACAAAACAGAAAATAAACCCTTGCCACTTTGGGCGTCTAACTGCAAAGACACAGGAACCTGACTACTTGTTCTGCCACAGCCTACCGCTGCCCATACACTTGACGGTCACACAGAAATAAACAGAGGCTTTTAGTCACACAGACTTAATCTCACCATTCAGAGGTATTGCTGCTCCCCAGTCTGCCGCGTACAGACATCTGGTTCCAGGGTGGAGCCCCTTGTTGAAGCAACCAGGGGGTTTTATAGAGCCCTGAGTGCTTTATCTGTTACACCTGAGCTTGTTAACCCTCATTGAGCCCAAGCAGGCTCACCACACAGCACAAACACAAAAGCAATCAGTGTACAGCATAAAACTGGGACAAATATATCTCCCATTCTGGAGACAACCCACAGATTTTCCTGACGTCCTGTCAATAATATATACATGAATATATATTCTGGGGGGTTAGCTCAATGGGGATCACCTTCCCTCAGAAAAGGGCAGTCCAAACGGCAGGTTTTTCTTAAAAGCTGACTTGTAGCCAGTTTTATTTTAAAAGGTTGCATGAAAATCAAACTAACAAAAAAGAAGACAAATCCTTGCCATCCAGGCTCTTACTAAACATTTCCAGTTTTCCTAACTGAGCAGTGAAGGGCTTCTCCCAGTCACCCAAAAAACAAACACAATGCTAACCTTTTGTTTCAGTCATAAAGCAAACTTAATTTCAGCAGCTCTCTCAGGTTTGATGAATCCTAAGTCCCAGACCAGAGCAAACCTTTGCTCTACTCCTGTTTATTTACACCACCTGTTGATGGACACAAGTGGAAAGCAAAATCTGGTCCAGAACCAACCCTGCCAAGGTGGCTGGTAAAACCCGGACCAGATTTCACCTTTATTTCCTGCAAATGAACGCATGGGACGTAAAACATAACATCCAACGATCACCTCGCCTTTCATAATGTCACATACCCCCCCCCCTCTGCTCAAGCCCCTGTGGCTGAGCAACTATCCAAACCAGAAAATTGACATGGGAAAGGGCATCAGCATCATTTTGGCGTTTCCCAGCTCTATGTTCCACTGTGAACTTAAATGCTTGAAGAGCAAAAAAACACATTGTCCCCCTACTGTTTTTCTCCTTGTTATCACACATCCATTTAAGAGGGGCATGATCATTGACCAGATTGAATGGTCTTCCCAACAGGTAATATTTCAGGGCATCTAAGGCCCATTTGATAGCTAAACATTCCTTCTCAACAATGGCATCATTTTTCTCATGTCTGTTGAGCTTTCTGCTAAGGTAGACCACTAGGTGCTCCTCCCCGTCTCTGACTTGGGACAGTAGAGCACCCAGTCCAACATCAGAGGCGTCCGTCTGCACCACAAACTCCTTTGTGAAATCTGAGGTCACGAGCACAGGTTGTGCACAAAGGGCTTGCTTCAACATTTGAAATGCCTTCTCTGCCTCGGGATTCCACGTAATCATCACCAGCGGCGGCTGGTGAAGTTTTAGGATGGGGGGGCGCCAGGGTCCGCCCTTCCTTTTTGGCCCCTCTCACTTCTAATAAGCCTCACCCCTTATAGAATCCACCCACTCCGTCCCCTGTATTCCACATATTGTGTCAGGAGTACACAGCTCAGCAACACAGGACACAGTATGCAGCCCCAGCATCACAAGACACAGTATACAGCTCAGCATCACAGGACACCGTATACAGCTCAGCATCACAGGACACAGTATACAGCCCCAGCATCACAGGCCATAGTTTACAGCACAGCATCACAGGCCATAGTATACAGCACAGCATCACAGGCCATAGTATACAGCCCCAGCATCACAGGACACAGTATACAGCTCAGCATCACAGGACACAGTATACAGCCCCAGCATCACAGGACACAGTATACAGCTCAGCCTCACAGGACATAGTATACAGCTCAGTATCACAGGTGGGGTAAATCGCAGCCAATAACACAGGTGGGCTAAATTGCAGCCAGTATCACAGGTGGGGGCAAATTGCAGCCAGTATCTCAGGTGGGGTAAATTGCAGCCAATAACACAGGTGGGGTACTTTTGCAGCCAGTGACACAGGTGGGGCACTTTTGCAGCCAGTGACACAGGTGGGGGCACTTTTGCAGCCAGTGACACAAGTGGGGGCACTTTTGCAGCCAATAACACAGGTGGGGGCACTTTTGAAGCCAGTAACACAGGTGGGGGCACCTTTGCAGCCAGTGACACAGGTGGGGGCACGTTTGCAGCCAATAACACAGGTGGGGGCACTTTTGCAGCCAGTGACACAGGTGGGGGCACTTTTGCAGCCAGTGACACAGGTGGGGGCACTTACGGGGGTGGACACAGTGACCGACGTTTTGATGGGGTGGACACTATGAACGACGTTTTCACGGGGTGAACACAGTGACCGACGTTTTGACGGGGGTGGACACAATAACCGACGTTTTCACGGGGGTGAACACAGTGACCGACGTTTTCACGGGGGTGAACACAGT
>BLSH010489184.1:2933911-2965414 GCA_018402905.1 Glandirana rugosa
CGATCGTAGCGATCGTTGTTCTATGCAGAGCTTGATCTGCAACTCAAAGCAGCGGTATGTGAAATCTCTAATTTCTGCTATCTGTCCTCAGAGCAACAGCACAGACAGCAGTAGTAAAGTAATCTATCTCAGGATGCAGGATCAGGTCTTAAAATGGCTAAAATCTGTCCCTCACGCCGTCAGCTACCTTTCCCTACACTAACCCAAGGAGCATGTGACTGCAGCACTGTGACTCCAGCTTATAAAGAGGCTGGGTCACATGATGCACCGGCCAATCACAGCCATGCCATTAGTAGGCATGGCTGTGATGGCTTCTAAGGGCAAACCAGTGAAACGCTTGTTGATTGGCTGCCCTGCAGCTTCTCAACACGTGGAGTAAAATAGCAGAACCCCGGACCGAACCCGAACGATTTTTGAAATGTCCGGGTCCGGGTCCGTGCCACGGACACCCGAAAGTTCGGTACGGACCCGAACGTTACAGTCCGGGTTCGCTCAACACTAAGTACGAGGAGAATGATAAACCTTCTTAAGTATACAGAAATTTCCCGAAAACCCACCGTATTCCTTACTCTTGATGCTGAAAAAGCATTCGATAGAGTCCATTGGGGATATCTAGCCACTATACTCAACAAATTACTGTTTCATGGACCCATACATACAGCAATAATGTCTCTATATTTGAACCACTCAGCAAAGGTGTACACGTCAGGAATTCTCTCTGACTCATTTCAACTGACCAATGGTACCCGTCAGGGGTGCCCTCTCTCCCCAATAATCTTCTCATTAGCTATAGAACCCTTGGCAGAGATGGTCAGATCAAATAAGAATCTCTGGGGAATAACTATAGGCCCTAGAGAGCATAAAATAGGATTATTTACAGACTACGTAATTCTTACCCTAACGAATCCAGACGCCTCTATTGCAACATTAAAAGATCTACTGACATCTTTTGGGAAAATTTCCTATCACAAAATGAATACCACCAAATGCTCGGCCCTTCCTCTCAATATAACCAAAAAAAAGTTTACAAGATTAAAATAATTATTCCCTTGCACTCCATCTATAACATACCTGGGTATACAACTACCTAATAAACCTCTAAACTATACGATGTTAACTTCCCCCCACTTTTAAAAAAACTGAAGGAAGAATCACTGGAGGTAATACGCAAATACCAATTATCGTGGATAGACCGCATAGCAGCATATCAGATGCAAGTCATCCCTAAACTATTGTATCATTTTAGAACCTTGCCGATACCAATACCACTGCAATTCTTCTCCCAACTAAACTCCAATCTACGAAAACTCATTTGGGCGGGTAAGAAACCAAGGGTAGCATTGTCCAGCCTATATAAACACAAACTTAAAGGAGGGTGCAGCTTACCAAACGCGTGGGCATACTATCAAGCTTCAATATTAGATCAAACCAAATATTGGTTCTCATGCCAAGAAGATAACCTGTGGTCCTCCATAGAACAGGAAGTCACACCAGGCCATAATTTAACAGCACTACTTATGGCGGCGGCGGCGGCGACGTTCACAACCCTATAATTCCTCCATACCCCACTATAGATGCGACAGTACAAGCTTGGGCTACACTATGTAGACAGCAATTTAAGGAAGAAGATCTCTTTCACCTACAAAAACCAATAGCTGCCTATGACTACATGATACGTGACTTCTCTACTACTGAGTGGAAACAAAGAGGATTCCACTACCCTAGTAAAGAAATAACAGACCTAACATTGATGGAAAGGTTCAAACTCCAGCAAATTAAGCATTTTGAGGAGAAGGTACAATCCAAACAGATAACAGTACCATTGACCCTATGGAACTTTCTCATGAACAAAACGCCTCAGAAAATTAAAGGTATATCATTATGTTATAAATATTATAACTACCACCCCATAAGAGCAAAACTCCCAGTAATGCACACATGGGAAGAAGAGCTACAAAAAGAGTTCCCTCTCCAGCAGTGGCTTTCAGCAATTAAACATAACTATAAGTCATCCGCTTGTATAGATCACTGGGATAACTCACAGAAAATTCTCCATAGATGGTATATGACCCCTGTGCGCTTACACACTATTAATGTAGAGGTGTCACCCCTGTGTTGGAGGGAATGTCAAGATAGGGGAAACTTGTTACATATTTTCTGGTCGTGTAGACATATTCAGCATCTGTGGATGGAGGTGTCCTCTCTGATTTCAGAAATCACTGAGGAGCAGTTTAACATCACCCCAGAACTGGCCCTTCTCGGCCTGGGAATAGAACTATTCCCGCCAAACCTGAGGAATATTATAGTTCACATACTATGTGCTACAAGAATAGCTATTGCTTTTGTCACTGGTACTGTATGTATACAATCCTTGTCTCATTTTTGACATTTTGTATTCTCTACACAATACTCTGTATTTTTGTACTGCAAAAACCTTCTAATAAAAGATTGTAAACAAAAAAAAAGAATAGCTATTGCAGCAAAATGGAAAACAAAGCCCCCTTCAGATATTGCAGAAATTGTCACCAGAGTTAATGCACAATGTGAAATGGAAAAAATGTTGTCCTATAAAGAGGGAAGAGGCAAAAGCTTTCACAGATGCTGGAATTCATGGCTACAGTCAAAAAGATCCTCTAGTGTTGTATGAAGTAATTATGATACTGAATTAGTGGGAAATTTGAATAAATAGTGACTGTTAAACATACCAACGGACTCTAGTATGGCTGATCGTTTGATCTTGTGCCTTTCAGGTAATTCCCAACTATGCCATTAAACAGATAACTGTAGAGCCTGACCACAGTTTGTTCCCTTTAGGGGTGACAGGCTCTACCTTATGCTGAAAAGCGTTAAGGGAATTAACTGGAGGAAGATCTTATATAGGTACTCAGCCAGAATATACTTGCTGAAGATGTAATTATTCCCTGTGTTCCTAGCACACTTTCTTTTCTATCCCTTTTCTTTTTCCTTTCCTTTCTTCTTATTTAGAAATACAATGCTACGAGCATGTTGATTTGTATAAATATGCTACTTAAAGAATGTATACTATGGATGTACAACTGAAAAAAAAAAAATTTTCAATAAAAATTTACGGTTAAAAAAAAAAAAAAAATACCACCAAAAGAAAGCCATATTTGTGGGAAGAAAATTATAAAAATTTAGTTTGGATACAGAATTGCATGACCGCGCAATTGTCATTCAAAGTGTGATAGCGCTGAAAGCTGAAAATTGGCATGGGCAGGAAGGGGTGAAAGTGCCCTGTACTGAAGTGGTTAAAGCGTTACATGTTAGGTATCAATTTACTGAACATAACATCATCTTTTATATTTGCCAAACAATTAGGTATTCTATTGTGGTTTTGTGCATTAAAGTGTATTTAAAAAAAAATGTGCTTGAAAAACATTGGATAAATGCCATGTGAAATAAAAAAAATGCAACACCCACCATTTTATTCTCTAGGGTTTTTTCTTTAAAATGTATATATAATGTTTGCGTATGCTAAATAATTTTCTAGCAAACAAAATGCTGATTTTTACATGTAGGAGAGAAATGTCAGAAATGGCCTGGGGGTTAAAGCGGAACTATGTGAAAATGCTATTTAATTCATATTTAATATTCAAACTCACCCCTCCATTCATGCTTCATTATGCTGAGAAATCAATTTAAAAAACACCCCCTAGCATTTCATACCATGGCCATCTTAAGTAAGGGCAGATGATTAATGTAGCATTTACTTCCTGGAATCCATTTGCCCTTAACGCATGTATGCAGGAGGGTGTGCTTGGCTGACAAAAAGCTCTTCTTCCCCTCCTGAAGGCTCTTGAGATGTATGACATAATTTGCCTAGGCATGGAAACCAGGATGTAACTGAAGAAATGTAAAAAAAAGCTTAAGCAAGTAAATATGATATTGTTTCTTATCTATTTACTAATGCTAGCAGCAGAAGAATTAAAAAATAGTCAGAAAGTGCACGCTTCAGGCATGCGCAGTAGGGAACTGGCTGTGAAGCCGAAAGGCTTTACTGCTGGTTTCCCTTACCATGAATGGTGGCATCAGCACCCGAGAGCCGATGGAAACATCAGCTGGGGTGCTGACATTGCTGGATTCCAGGACAGGTAAGTTACAGTATGTTTGAATTTTTTTCTGGAGGGCGGAACTCTGCTTTAAAGCTAAACTCCAGGTAGGTGTAAAAGACACAAATGAATGCAGCTGAATGAATAAGAAGTGTGCTAAGAAACATGCTGTTAGGAGGAGAGAACAGAGTAACAGAGATATGAGCTCCTCACTGTCTGCTGCTTTTCTTTCAGTGTGCAATCAGAGGCTGAGTGAGGAACAAGTCCTGTAAAAGTTACTTAATTGCAACAGAGAAAAATCAGGTCTCCTCCTCTACCAGTCACGGCTGTGCTATGTTGCAGATTTGTGTAAATGGATGGACAGAAATACAAAACCTTAACCTCTTGCAGACCGCCCAATGCATACTGTATGTGCGACAACAAGGTAGATGGGCCTTAACACCCACATGCCGCACATAGACATCATGGTGCACCTCTGTTCTGTGCTGAGAGTGTGTTCACGGTGTGATCCCAGCCAGGGGTATATCTCAGTGGCGGCTGGTGCTCTACTTTTTAAGGGGGGTGGCAAACAAGCCACCTGCCACCCCCCGGTCGCAGGATCGATCCCCCAACCCCTCCAGCTTACTCGTCTCCTTTTGGCCAATCGGGTTGCCAAACTGGGGCAGCAGAAGGGCAGAGGTGGTTCTTTAATTAGGCCTAATGGCCACCTAATTTACCTACTTAAAGAGCCGCCTAAAAAGTCAGGACAGCTCAGTCCTCTGCCAATGTCCCAGTGTGCCCGCCTGCGATTGTCAGCTCCTGTCATCCTAACTCCTCCCTCTACCCCACCTACCCAGGGCTCCACTGTGGGGCAATGGAGCCCTGGGTGGTGGGAAGTCTCAGCTCAGTCCAGTGCCGATCCTCAGCCATAGTGGGCTAGACACTCTGCATCCTGCACTAGCACTGCCTGCTGATCGGCTTCTCCACTGCTATCTCCCACCTGGAGCTCTTCCCCTATGTAGAGTCCCAGGGGACCACACTAAAGTGGTGTTGAGGACAGCTAGCGCTAGAGGTTGGTGCGCCACCCCCCCTTGGATGCTGTGCCGGTATCGGTAAGTTCCTTCTCCCCATTCTCCTACTGTACTCAGCATCACAGCTACACATTGTGCAGATTGAGGCTGTGTGAAAGAATCCAATCTTATCCCTGTGCAGTCTGCGAAGGAGCAACTCTGCTGGCAGCCCTGGCAGCAGAGACCCCATTCTTTGCCCTACTGACCTCTGTCCTATACCCTGCTGACCCCATCCTCTGCCCTGCTGACCCCACCCTATGTCCCACTGACCCCATCCTCAGCCCCATTGACCACATATGCGGCACTTGGATGAATCATGTCTGACGAGGAAGCCACAGCTGTTCACTGTGAATGGCTGCAGCTTCTTCATCAGACTCTGAGACAAGAACGGTGGGGTGGGAGATATTTCGATGGGAGGCATCTGATTTTAGTCTTACCTAGGGCAGCACAAAGCCAAAATGCACACTGCTCCCAGCACACTGACTGAGCTATCGCTGTTAGTTCCGGTCACAGATTATGATTGGTACTTGGTGTAAGGGGTTCCCAGTTATGTGCCATGACAGCCAATGACAGTGGTCACATGATCAGCAGCTCCATATCCTGTCATTCAGAACCCCTTAAGGGGCCATCAGGAGGTGACAGCAAAGGTTCAAAAACAGAGGTAAGCAGCTCCCATATAAATAAAGCTCCCCACTGCTAAAGGCCTGTACACACGGTGTAACGGTCATATGAAGACAATCGTACGACCGCTTGTTCTACGATCATCCGACCGTTAGTACATGCGATTAGAACAGCCGATGTGCGACGGTCGTACAACAGGAGTTGGATGAGCAAACTAGAAATCTTTGGTTGTACAAAAAGCATTCGTACGACTGTTATACCGCGTGTACAGGGAAGTTGGTCCAACAAGTTGTATGTGCAAAAACACGCATGCCCAGAAATCAGGAGCCTACGTTTCTAATTCACAAATCACCTGAACTTCCTCTTTATACGCTCCTAACACGTCACTATGTTTGGCTTGGTCGTACGATCGCTTAGTGCACACCAGTATGCGAGACACAACAGCCAACATACGATTTGGGCCGTTCGGTCGTACGACTGTTGCACCGTGTGTACAAGACTTTAGGGTTAATTTCTCCTTTTGCCTAGGGGATGATGAATAAGGTAATATACTAACGATATTTCTCTGCTGATCCCACATCTTTGCAGGCGTTATAAATGGACACAATTGCAAATGGCTATTAGATTGGACACAGATTAAAATAGAAAGCTATATGTAACGTAGAAATGGGACTTTGAACTGTCATGGAAATGTGGGTCGGAAAGCAGAGAAGCCGTGCAATAATGAAGTGTAGGTCATCAGCCTGGTACAACTCAACATGTATTAAAACTGAAGGGACTGGTGACATCCCACGCTGGCTCACAGCTGAAGGAACCTGACATGGCTGTTCTATATGATATGGGCAGCCATGGAAGCAAAGATGACAGCCAAAGCTGTGTTAGAAAGACATGCATTCCATGCAGTTGACTTTGCCGTAAGATTACCAGTCAGAGTATCTTTATATTAAACGTAAAGCACAACTATAGTCTAAAAAAAAAAACATAGCCCATTAAAGACAAACAAAACTACTAAGGGATATAGGGAATGGGCATTGTCACCCACAACAGGAAGCACCTGCAGGGACCTTCATGGCAAGAATATTATTTTACCAAAAGCTGCATGCACTACCCCTGAAGGAGTTGCAGATTACAGGGTTCCCCACTGATGCACATCCAGGCGCACAGCCACTTTTGCTTTCATCCAGATACAGTGAGCAGTCCTTGAGCTTTGTTTTGTGCTTTTATTAAGGGGGTAATAACTTGGATGGGGATGGAAATTATGGGATGCCCAATTTGACAGAAACAAAACCAGGGACAACTTCCTCCCTATTTGCAGCTCTTATTGATCCTTCTCCTTTCACAGTCTCTTCCAGCTCTTGCCATCAGGTAGAAGGTACTGGAGTATCAAAACCCGGACTGTCAGACTGCTCAACAGCTTTTTCCCCCAGGCTGTGAGAGCTCTCAACTCCAATCCCCTTTGACACCTCTTTTACAACTTACATAACGTGATCAGGAACATCTCACTTCCTCTCCTTTTTATTCTTGAATATGCACTAGACACCTTTACAAACACTTGCTGCTACAAAAACTTTTCGAAATACATAGTATATGTACAGTTACATGGTTTCCAGATGTGTGCAGGTTTATATTTTTTTTATTTTAAGTTCTATTTTTGTATATTTGTAATTATGTTTAATTAGTATGTAGCACCATGGTCCTGTGAGAGAGGACATTTCGTTCTACTGTATGTACTCACTTGTAGTAGAATGACAATAAAGCTTGACTTGACTTTCACCTACAATTCCAGTCTATTCTTCTGTGGTACCTAATAGAATATGTTAGTTCAGCAACAGCCCCTTATAGGCTAGGAACTCTCAGTTCCTTGGGAGTAGTACAATACTATCTCTGTTAGATCAGCAACAGCCCATTACAGGCTAGGAAGTCTCAGTGCCTTGGGAATTAGCACAATTGGTTGAGAACTACATCCTGGAGTAATCCCAACTCTCTTGTAGACACTGGTCCCAGTTCTACCACTGCAGAAAATGCTTTCCCACCTGGCTGCTCTTCCACCAGCCCATCCAACTGACCCTCTCCCCCAGTCTACTTGACTGACTCTTTGCAGATCTCCCAGGGCAAGATAGGGAAAATTTAAGCACACCATTATCTTCCAGGGAGACCTGCTACATGTGGCAGTCTCCCACTTTGTAGGTCCTGTGCTGTAGTACTCACACTGTCCTCTCCTTGCTCCTGCTATTTTTCAGGAAAGCCTCCTTCCAACTTCTCCTGTGGTAGGATCCTTCCAGGCCAGCCACCTGGGTCCCCGGCCCAAGGTAGAGCCCTCTTCAGCAGGGGTCCCTCGAGGGCCACCGACAGTCTCCTCAGCACTGCATCTCCATCTTCCACCCGACTCCTCTGTTGGCATAGCTCATCCATAATTAAGGGTTGGCTTAGTCCTCCGCCAGACCCACTGCCTGGGGATTGGCCAAGATCCCTTAAACATGCAGGGCAGCCTTCCTAGCCTCCGCCCACCAGCTTCCACAATATTCTCCAACTATCTAGAATCGGGGGGAGGCACCAGAGAGCTGCCTGTATGGGTCGCCCAGTCATGTCCTCTAATAACTCTGACCCGGATTAAGACTCACAGGGTTAAAACATGAGCCAGAATATGTTGGGGGGTTGAGGGTGCTACATGTAGATTTTAAAAATTGTGAAAATTACTTTTGAAAATATACTAAAATGTTAACATTTATGTGAGATTTAAGTGATTGGATTAACATATACTTTAACCACATGGCTACTAGCAACACTAGCACTATATAGTGTGGGAAATTAACTAGTGGGGATCATCTTTCCTAAGGAGGATAGTCAGCATGCAGGCAACTTTCTTTAAAATCTGGCGGCTTGCCAGGTTTATTTTTAAAAAAAAGTTTGTAGGTTAAAAACAAACAATACAGACAAATAAGTAACTAAACAGTATAGTTTCCTCACTATACGGTGTGGGGCTGGCCCCCAACACCCCCAAAACATAAGCAAAAATGCTAACCTTGTCTTTTTAAAGTCCAAACAGACACAGAGCTCCCTCAGATTCCCCTCTGAGTTCCAGGTCAGAGCTAGAGTCTGTTCTCTTCCTGGTTATGTAAGCTACCTGCTGGTGGACTCCAGTGGACTACAAACTCCGGACCAGAACCAACCCTGCCAGGGTGACTAGTAAAATCCGGACCGGACTATGTTTAATCCAGTGCAAATGAACACATATGAGGCAACAGGTAGCGCCCATCTACCACTTCGCCTCGCGTACCATCACATATCCTCCCCCTTTGCTCAAGCCCCTGTGGCTGAGCAACTGTCCCAATCATACAGTGGACCCAGGAGAGGGCAATCGCATTGTTCTGGGGTCTTCCCACCCAGTGTTCCACTGTGAACTTAAATGGCTGTAGGGCCAGGAACCACCTAGTCAACCAACTATTTTTCTCCCTGTTGTCACACATCCACTTCAGGGGGGCATGGTCGGTGACTAGCCTAAATTACCTTCCTAAGAGTTAGTACTTCAGTGCCCCTAAGGCCCACTTGATAGTCTGGCACTCCTTCTCCACAATGGCATAGTTCCTCTTATGCCTGTTAAGCTTCCGGCTTAAGTAGACGACCGGGTGCTTCTCATCATCTCTTATCTGGGACAGAACAGTACCTAGTCCCACCTCAGAGGTGTCTGTTTGTACAACAAACTCCTTTGCGAAGGTTGGGATCACGAGCACTGGTTGTACACAAAGGGCTTGCTTCAACTTCTGGAATGCCTTCTCAGCTTTGGGATTACACTTGACTATGCCCGACCCTATACCCTTTGTCAGATCAGTCAGAGGGACAGCAATGGTGGCAAGGTAGGGTATGAACCGCCTGTAATACCCTGTAATCCCCAGAAAGGCACAAACCTGATTTTATTCACCGGTTGGGCCATTTTTGAATTGCCTCAATCTTGTTAGTCTAGGGCTTGATCAATCCCCGACCAATGACATACCCAAGGTATTTGGCCTCCTCCAGGCCTATGGCACACTTTTTTGGGTTGGCTTTTAAACCTGCTACCCTAAGAGAATCTACCACCGCTTGTAGTCGGGGCAGATACGATTCCCAATCTGGGCTGTGGATGATCGCATCATCCAAATAGGCGGCTGCATAGGGGCGATGCAGCCTCAAGGTTCTGTCCATCATTCTGGAAGGATGCAGGGGCCCCATGCAGACTAAACCGCATTCGCTTGTACTGGAAGGTCCCTCAAGTGTAGAAAAGGCCATTTTTTCTTTGCTGACTCCGTTAGGGGGATCTGCCAGTAGCCCTTAGTTAGGTCTAGGGTTGTTTATGTACAGCGCACCTCCCAACCTGTCCACAAGTTTGTCAACCTGCGGCATCGGGTATGCATCAAATTTAGGCACGTTATTCAGTTTCCTGAAATTGTTACAGAACCTGATAGTGTCATCGGGCTTTGGGACCAGCACTATGGGGCCGACCAGGCGTCGGCCCCATAGACCAGGCGCTGTGGGACTCCTCTATCACGTCCAACTCCAACATGGTTTTTATTTCCTTCGCCACCCCCTCCTGTCTAGCTTCAGGTATCTGGTAGGGTTTTACATTTACGCGGACCCCTAGTTCCGTAATTATGTCATGTTGTAGTATGGTAGGGGAGAAAAAAAGTCTCTATTTTTACTTATAAATTCATTGCATCAGTGACAAGGACTCAGTTATGGGGACGTCCGGGGTCATGGCTATTCTGTTCTTTTGAGGAGTGGGCACTGCCAATAAACTCTCTCTGTCCTTCCACGGTTTTAAGTGATTCACATGGTAAATTTGCTCGGGTTTCCTTTTCCCTGGCTGGTAAACTTTGTAGTTCACTTCCCTTACTCTTTCCCTAATCTCAAAGGGACCCTGCCACTTTGCTAGGAATTTAATTTCAACTGTGGGGACTAGCACCAGTACTCTATCTTCCATGGTTGAAAGTCCAGGTTTTGGCACCCAGATTATAAACCCTTCTCTGGGCTTCGTGGGCTTGCTCCATATGCTCTGGTACCAGGAGCAGGACCGCTGCGATTCGCTCTTGTGTCAGAGAGACATGCTCGATGATGCTTCTATATGGGGGGGGGGGGGGAGGGCTCTCCTTCCCACGTCTCTTTTGCAACATCTAAAAGCCCCGTGGGATGTCTACCATACAAGAGTTCAAAGGGGGAATACCCCATTGACACCTGCGGAACCTCTCGTATGTCACACATGAGATACGACAACATATCGCAATCACTCCCATTTTTTTCCACTACCTTTTTCAACATGCCTTTAAGCATTTTATTAAACCTCTCCACAAGTCCATCCATTTGGTGGTGGTAGACCAAGATACGGAGATGGGAGATTATACAACCTGCACAATTCCTTGGTTACACGGGAAATAAACGGGGTACCCTGATCCGTTAAAACCTCACTAGGGATCCCCACCCGACTAAACACCTGGACCAACTCACTGGTGATAGTCTTAGCAGAGGTTCCGCAAGGGTATGGCTTCTGGATAGCGGGTCGCATAATCTAGTATTACCAGGATGCGCTGGTGTCCCCGGGCAGACTTTACTACGGGTCCCACAAGATCCATACCAATTCTTTCAAATGGCACTTCAATTATGGGCAGTGGAACAAGTGGACTACGGAAATGGGGCGCAGAGAGTTGACACTCAGGATTCACAATACTCTCTGACATCTGCATGCAACCCAGGCCAGAAGAATCTCTGGGTTATTCTCTCTCTGGTCTTCTCCATACCCAGATGTCCATGGGCCTCTCCACAAGTCCATCCATTTGGTGGTGGTAGACCAAGATACGGAGATGGGAGATTATACATCCTGCACAATTCCTTGGTTACATGGGACATAAACGGGATGCCCTAATCCGTTAAAACCTCTCTAGGGATCCCCACCCGACTAAACACCTGGACCAACTCGTTGGTGATAGTCTTAGCGGAGGTTCCGCAAGGGTATGGCTTCTGGATAGCGGGTCGCACAATGTAGTATTACCAGGATGCGCTGGTGTCCCTGGGCAGACTTTACTACGGGTCCCACAAGATCCATACCAATTCTTTCAAATGGCACTTCAATTATGGGCAGTGGAACAAGTGGACTACGAAAATGGGGCTCAGAGAGTTGACACTAAGGATTCACAATACTCTCTGACATCTGCATGCAACCCAGGCCAGAAGAATCTCTGGGTTATTCTCTCTCTGGTCTTCTCCATACCCAGATGTCCATGGGCCAGATCTAGCACCATACTGCAAAAGGGTTTGGGAACCACTAGTTGTTCCACTTTGTCCTCCCCACGTTTTACCACCTGATACAACAAATTATTTTTAAGAGCCATGTAGGGAAAATACACCTCCCAATTAGGGTCCACAGGTTCCCCATCCATCACCTTCATGTTTTTAGATAGGGGGGGTCCTTAGACCATATAACTGAATCAAAGGCATAAAGAGAGGGTGTACCAGCCTAGTGCATTGCCATAAAAATGTTTTATTGGGAAAAGAAATCCAATATACTCACAAAAGTAAAAAAAAAAAAACTTCAGGCATAAAGATTCAGTCCAGTGCAAATGACCAGACAATACCCATCTGAAGGGGCATAGCCTATGTGTTTTGAGGGCAGTGCATCAGAGCTCAGCTACTGCTGTTTGCGAGGAAAGCTTGGATTATAAAAAGTATTTCAGAACTGCAAGTTGCTGAGTATGTATAAACCAAATATTAAAGCAACATGATAATTAATTTTGTATCATATAGATGCACTTATCATTTAAACCCCAGCCAACATTTCCTCTCCTGTAAGTAGACAGGGTACTTTTAGTAAAAAAGGCTAAATATTTTTTGCTGACAAGCTCTGCCTAGTCTAACAGATCGTAAATATTCATTTAACCTTTAAAAATAGCAGACCTGTCTATGCTGTGTGGCATTGGATTGGGGTAATAAAATAAAATAAAGCCTGAATTTATTACAAGAATGTATTTTGCGACCAAGTTAGCAGCTCTGACCTTTAACAACACAGACAGGCGACTAGACAGCAGTGGCATTGTACATAGAAACTAGTCGTGGATGAGGCAGGGAGGAAAAATAATAAATTTTATGGACAGTGAATTATTATGAATTTCACTATACAGCCAAAAGTATGTGAAGGCCCTCCAATGTATTGAGTTCAGGTGTTTTCAATGAAGGTTACGGTATTGAACATTGTAGGCTTCCAACCTTGTCACAACAGTTTGGAAAGAAAAGCCAACTCCATAAAGCTGATGAGCTGATGAAGCAAGTCCATATGATGAGGTAATGATGATGCCATGTCATGAGTTTGGTGTGGAGTAACTCAAGTGACATGCACAGAGCCCCAACCTCAACCATATTGAACAACTTTGAGATGAATTTGGGACCAAATAGTCTTCTCTAACATCAATACCTTACAAGAAATCCCCATAATGATGTGTCTTTATATTTGTTGTAGTTTGGGATATTATCCTAAATGTAATTCCTTTCTAGATATCCTTCTCAAAAGGACATCTCCATACACTGAAGAAGACAATTTGTTGAAACGCATTGGTGTCTTTATGTCCGCTCAGTTCAGCTGCATTTTACACGCATGGGGCTCACCCCTTTGTATTTATCGTATCGAAATTACTGTGACTTTTATTTTCACGCTGTTTTATATATTGATATAATACATTTTGTAATTTTTTATCTTTATATTACTTTCATACTCAATATTATTTCCTGGGTATTGTACAGTCAGGTCCACAAATATTGGGACATCGACACAATTCAAATCTTTTTGGCGCTATACACCACTACAATTGATTTGAAATGAAATGAACAAGATGTGCTTTAACTGCAGACTTTTAGCTTTAATTTGAGGGTATTTACATCCAAATCAGGTGAACGGTGTAGGAATTACAACTGTTTGTATATGTGCCTCCCACTTTTTAAGGGACCAAAAGTAATGGGACAATTGGCTGCTCAGCTGTTCCATGGCCTGGTGTGTGTTATTCCCTCATTATCCCATTTACAAGGAGCCGATAAAAGGTCCAGAGTTAATTTCAAGTGTGCTATTTGCATTTGGAAGCTGTTGCTGTCAACTCTCAATATGAGATCCAAAGAGCTGTCACTATCCGTGAAGCAAGCCATCATTAGGCTGAAAAAAACAAAACAAACCCATCAGAGAGATAGCAAAAACATTAGGTGTGGCCAAATCAACTGTTTGGAACATCCTTAAAAAAGAACGCACCGGTAAGCTCAGCAACACCAAAAGACTCGGAAGACCACGGAAAACAACTGTGGTGGATGACCGAAGAATTCTTTCCCTGGTGAAGAAAACACCCTTCACAACAATTGGCCAGATCAAGAACACTCTCCAGGAGGTAGGTGTATGTGTGTCAAAGTCAACAATCAAGAGATGACTTCACCAGAGTGAATACAGAGGGTTCACCACAAGAAGTAAACCATTGGTAAGCCTCAAAAACAGGAAGGCCAGATTAGAGTTTGCCAAACAACATCTAAAAAAGACTTCACAGTTCTGAAACAACATCCTATGGACAGATGAGACCAAGATCAACTTGTACCAGAGTGATGGGAAGAGAAGAGTATGGAGAAGGAAAGGAACTGCTCATAATCCAAAGCATACCGCCTCATCAGTGAAGCATGGTGGTGGTAGTGTCATGGCGTGGGCATGTATGGCTGCCAATGGAACTGGTTGTCTTGTATTTATTGATGATGTGACTGCTGACAAAAGCAGCAGGGTGAATTCTGAAGTGTTTCGGACACTATTATCTGCTCATATTCAGCCAAATGCTTCAGAACTCATTGGACGGCGCTTCACAGTGCAGATGGACAATGACCCGAAGCATACTGCGAAAGCAACCAAAGAGTTTTTTAAGGGAAAGAAGTGGAATGTTATGCAATGGCCAAGTCAATCACCTGACCTGAATCCGATTGAGCATGCATTTCACTTGCTGAAGACAAAACTGAAGGGAAAATGCCCCAAGAACAAGCAGGAACTGAAGACAGTTGCAGTAGAGGCCTGGCAGAGCATCACCAGAGATGAAACCCAGCATCTGGTGATGTCTATGCATTGCAGACTTCAGGCTGTAATTGACTGCAAAGGATTTGCAACCAAGTATTAAAAAGTGAAAGTTTGATTTATGATTGTTACTCTGTCCCATTACTTTTGGTCCCTTAAAAAGTGGGAGGCACATATACAAACGGTTGTAATTCCTACACCATTCACCTGATTTGGATGTACATATCCTCAAAAAGCTAAAAGTCTGCAGTTAAAGCACATCTTGTTTGTTTAATTTCAAATCCATTGTGGTGGTGTATAGAGCCAAAAAGATTAGAATTGTGTTGATGTCCCAATATTTATGACTGTATGTATGTTTTAACAATGCATTACAGGGATAGATCCTTAATTTGTTCCGGGCTTAGGAACCTAGCTGCTTTATAACATTAATACCTAACCGCACAAAATATTCTTTTGAAGTAATGAGCGAAACGCCTAAGTGTTCCATGAATCTTCCTCAAAATTCAGTGAACCTGAATTATAGGGAAATCCAATTGACGACTGTAAGGTGCTAATCTCGTTCTGGTCATTTTTTGTACATTTTTTTGGCCATTCTGGCCATTTTCTTATTCAATTGCATTTATTGAAGGTGTTAGGAAATGAGAAAAAGTGAGGAAACAACCCCGTATCAAAATGTTACAGTGTAAAGTACAAGGACTATTGACAAGTGCCACAGCCGGGCTAAATAGGAAGTAGATGTGTTAGATTAAAATACAAATAATTCCTGCGCTTATTCCTCCCAGCTTGAATCAATCAATGTGCAAAAAAACACAAAAGTGTAGTAAACGACAAAAAAAAATTTGAAAAAAGAATAAAATATGTTTAAACTAAAAAAAAAAGAAAAAGTTGCAACCTAATGAGGCTGAACACAAGACTAATATACAAAAAAGATAAAAAGATAGGTGCGCTAATCCTGTGTTGCAACAAATACTCAACAGACTCAGCGGTCTCCTTTCCCAGTTGAAGCCTGTTACGGGGAAACGCGGCGGCTGGAGCCGCTATCTGTGATGTCACCCCGCACGCGCAGGCTGGTGCTGACCGATGCCATGTCTTGTCTTATGCTGATTTTAAGCAACTTAAATGTAAGTGTATACTTTGTCTTTAAATAAATATTTGAAGCGTATTACTCTACGAAGCTTCCATCTTCTCTCTGCATACATTGAGAGTATCATTACTGGGTCTCCCATCCCTTGGAATCGTGGAAGTTATTTCCTTGGAAATACCACCGCCGGTACTCGGGAATCAGAGCCTTCCTCCATCGTCACAGCTGAGACCGCTGAGACCATGGAAATTAACAAGCATGTGTGATCGCTATTATTGAAGATCCAATAGCTCTGGTAAGAGGCCAGTGTTTATGGTGAAAGAATTCATATGGATAACTTAACCTTCAGATCGCCTTTTTTGAACATTGATGTTTTATCACAATTTTTTGCAAGATTTCACTATCACGCTGGTGGTTATATCTGAGTTTTTTTGGATTCAAGTATGGACACTTTTTGATTCATTAATGTTTTTTTCACAGAACGTCTCTATTTATATCATAGGTGTTTAAATGTATTTAGACACTAGGATGTATCCGTGATGATTACAATTATTTGTTGCAACACAGGATTAGCGTACCTATCTTTTTATCCAGATGTGTTCGATTACATAACAGAGAATGTATGTAGACCAATGAAATCAGCAATAAAAATAAAAGGGAAAACACATAAAGGAGGTTGGTGGTTGCTCAAGATAACATAAAGATTCTGGAAGAAAGACAGTACAATTGGAGAAACCATCTTACAAAGCTATAAATGGCATATAGCATACGTTGTCAAGATGTGATACTGCGACACAATTAAGGATAAGAAAAGAAAGAGGAAAGGAACGGGGGAAGAAAGGAGAAGAATGGGAGATAAGGAGGGGGTGGCAAGAAGGGGGATGGAGGGAAGGAGGATGAGGCAATGGAGAGGTAAGGAAGGGGAAATGGGAGTGGAGGAAAGGGGATAAGCTCCCCACATGGGTCTCTTGGGGATAACAAAATATTACGATTTTAAGGCAGCTGGGTTTGGTTGGGTATAAGGAATCCAGGGTATCCATGTTTTCCAGAATCTCTTGAAATTCTTTCTGGACATTTTCAGGGTTAAAAGGCAAACTACTGTAAAAAGGCATGAGTGCTGGTACTGAGCACTATCCTGGGGGACAATGCAAAAAAAAAAAATGTTAAAAAAATAACATTCAGCATGTATTGGGTCTTTTTGTTTGGCCTTGAGAACAATATTAAATACACAAATTCTTCAACTATAATATGCTTGGGGCACGCCCTAAAGTTGTACATGCTGTTATGGAACAGTATGAGTTTCCTGACCACTGACAGTCTCAGTGACAGAATTTGTTCATAATTAGCTATGGAATTGATTTATTTTTTCTTACAATTAGCTATACTTACATACAGTAGCAGCATCTTATTCTGATTCTTTTGGAAAAAAAAAGTATTTTGCCAGATTTTGATTGCCAGATAGAAATTGGCCAGTAGTTCACTATGGCTGTCCTTGTGCTCACTGGTGCCACATGATCCTGGCATTGACCGATGTCTATCAAGCTCTCATTAAGAATTACAAGTCCTCCAGATGGTACAGCAATGTAAAATTAGTCAGAAGCAGAACATTTTTAATTAGCAAGAATTTCCTGAAATGTGCTAGAGAAAAAGAGTATAGGTGTCACGCACCTGGTGGCGGAGTCTGTCTTATGCAGGGAACAACCACTCTTGCGCACCTGATTCTGGGGCCTCTGGTAGAGCAGACAGGAGACCAAGAGTGGAGGACGGCACGAGGGCTGGATTTTCTCTGATGATGGTGTAAGAGATTCCGGATTGGCTCGTGCAGACAGGAAGGAAGGTGATTCAGGCTGGGTAGGCAACTGGCGGGCAGTGCGGTACAAAGGAGCAGGCAGAAAAGTGCTCAAAGTCCAAGTAGAAGTCGTAATCAGGCAGGGAGTAGAGGTACCAGGGATCAGACAGGAGAATGGTCATGGGTAGCCAAGGGTTGGTGCAGGCAGCAATCAAGCAGGTCACAGCAAGCCGGGTATTCAGGGAACAGGATCAAACAACAGGAACAGAGCTGAGGCTCACAGGTACACTATACGCTGTAGAACGGACAGCACTGGCTGCTGTCCACTTAAATAGGGCTGTTTGGCGCCAATGCCGGCGCATACACGCACAGGTGCACGCACAGGCGCACACACACACTACGTGCGCCTACGCACAGTCCTCCAGACCCGGTTTCCATGGGCAACAGAGGTTTCCTGACAATAGGTGGGTATTTTACCACAATAATGAAGAGACTAATGAATGAATAATGAAATGGCCCAGCAGTTTATATTTGGCCAGCAGCTGGACAATTTTACATAGCAAGGCTAGGCCTCAGTTTATTAGAAATAAAGAGCACAGCGTTAAGTTTTCCTTCCAGAACTAGGATACTGCAAAGGATACAGCAGTGTAAAATTAGCCAGCAGCATTATAATTTTAATCAGGGATAGTAGGGTTAACTGGTGTATGCCTAACTTTGCACTATGGGGATAAAAGGTGCAGTGAATGCGAGTGATATAATGTGCACACTTTTTTGCACTTAGTTATTTTGCTTTCAACCCATGTGTGCTGCAAACAAAGGGCTTCTCAAAGCCTTGGTGCCGACGTAACACAAATGCGTGGCCCCACTGGACTGGGCTTTTTTCCTAGGGGCCGCATATTTGCATATCTCCCTTTGTGCTGGGAGCATGCCGAATAGTACACACCCAGCACAGAGTCTGATTCCGTGTCACCTGATCGCTGTGGTAGCCTCTGATTGGCTTTCTCTGTATCTTTCTGTATCTTTCTCTGTCCTTGCAGAGAGAGAAAAAAGTGTGGTGTAGAAAAAAGAATAATAATAATAATAATTTTAAAAAATTATTATTATTTTCTTTTAAACCTAGATCAATGTTTGATCTAGGTCAGTGCCAGGGTTAGTGTTCGGGTCAAAGGCCAAGGGTCAGGGTCAGTATTTTTTTGTACAGGATTTTTTAAAATTAGTATTAGTATCAGTGTCAGTGTGTTTTAGGTAGGATAAAAAAAATGCAAAATGCGTACTATTGTTTCTGGGCTGTACTACAAGTACAAACAACAACTAACATACACATATGGGGTATCGCTGCAATTGTCAGGAGCAGGAGGATTTATTTTGGGTTGTTCTTTGGTGGTAGGTTATGCTAGTTGCAAGAAATATACAGCTAAATTAAAAAAAAATATTTTGGGCCAGTTTTCCTTTGATAATAAAAAAAAATCAGGGGATATCCATTGACACTTACCACCAAATGAAAGCCCAATTTGTCCTGAAAAAATGCTGTATAATCCACCTGAATGCACAAAGTAGTTGTGATGATATGCACGGTTTGACTAAACATGTCAAAGTTGGAAAATTGGGCTTAGACATTAAAGGGTTGGTAAAGCCAGAATGTTTTTTTTAGCTTAACGCATTCTATGCATTAAGATAAAAAGTCTTTTGTGTGCAGGAGCCCCTCTCAGCCCCCCTAATACTTACCTGAAGTCCCTCACTGTCCAGCGATGTCCACAAGTGTCACAGCCATCCAATATTCTACTTCCTGATTGGCTGAGACACAGCAGCTGGGCTATTGGCCGCTGCTGTCCAATCAAGATCAGCTAGCCAATCAGCAGATGGGGGGGGGTCAGGGCTCCCTGTCTGAATGGACACATGAAGCTGTGACTTAGCTTGGGTGCCCCCATAGCAAGCTGCTTGCTGTGGGGGGCACTGAACAGAAAGGAGGGGCCAGGGTCACAGAAGAGGGACCCGAGAAGAGGAGGATCTGGGCTGCTCTGTGCAAATCCACTACACAGAGCAGGTAAGTATAACATGTTTGTTATTTTTATAGGAAAATAAATCAAACTTTACATTCACTTTAAGATTTGTTTTACCCTTAGGCGCGAAGGGGTTAAAAAATAGATGTACAGTAACAAGTGAATGATAAAGACAAACAACCGCCCCCCAAAGTCTTTACTCAGCGCTGTGGATGTTGCAATATCTCTTCCTTCAACTATATAGCAGCTGCTGATAAATATAAGCAAAAAGTCTACAATAAACAGTATACTGAACAAAACAGTCTCTGCAGCAGCGCTAGTGTGTATTCATATGGAATCTTCATGCAGTGTGGGACATGCTGCTATAAATCTCTTGCCACCACCAGATAATCACCACGTGCATGAGGACCGGGTCCCCTTAAGAATTGCACTCACCAGAGCCAGGTGAGTATCTCACATAGGGTATATATGACAGCAGGTATATCGAGTAGGTGCCTCGGTCCTTTCTCCGTCTCCCAAAGATGCTCACCTCCACTGCGGGTTTCCCTCACATGTGTGAATAAAGAAGGGACGGGATGCCAACATAGCGTAAAACCGTATTGTTTATTGTACACCCATAACACCCATAAAATACCACTCACATAAGAGCAATGTAATATCGCTGTCTGTGTATGAGCTAGATAAGCAATCACCGGCCAAGTAAACCAGATCCTACCGGTACCCGCCCGGATAAGAAGTGCAGACCCTGTAAGGAAGTTAATGTTACCATGAGGGGATTAAGAACGTTCACTTCTCAGTCTAATAACTCAGAATTTAGTATTACTGAGTTTATCACATGTAACATGACCCATGTGGTATATGCTCTAAAATGTCCATGCGGCCTACTTTATATTGGGACGAATATCAAACTGGGATTCAAAGACCACAATGTTTCACTCCATTTTTTAAAATTCCATGATCGTGATCCATCGGGTCTCACGTTCTGGGGAGTGGACCGATTGGTACCAAATTGGAGGGGCACCAATCTTGTCCGGGACTTGTCCAGACGTGAGACCCGGTGGATTTATTTAACCGATTCCCTTACGCCCAAAGGCCTCAACGTCGAGTTGGACATCAACTGCTTCATTAATGATTATTGAATGGGGAGTTGAGCTGACCAGTCGGCATTTGAGGATAATGAGGGTATACATACAGAGGGACCTGGATGAATTCTGCCTTTGTTTCAATATTTGCTTAATCTGACATATAAGAAATTACTCTGAAGTGTAGATTTTCCCCTAAGAGTCGGAGATAACAGGAGTATTAGCATATTTTAATATTTATTGTTTATTATTAAATGTGGGGGTACAGTAGAGTTTTGTTTGAAGCACCCTTCTTGTTTTAAAATATGTGGAGCGTTCTAGGTCGAATTGGTAATTTGGCTATTACCCCACTAATTTGACCTATACACGTTTATGATAATTTTATATAAATTTTCCTGTACTTTTAGTTTATAAGGTGTCATTGGAATGCACCGATCTGTGAGAGAGAGAGACCTCTAGTGGATGTAGTGTCTCACCGCAGTACTGTGTGCAATCACTGAAGGGAATAGAGGAGACATTTCAATGTATCCTGGAGACAGGAGGGCCGGTCAGCCGCAGTGATTACCATTTCCTGTGGCTGATACGATATAAACCAAGTAACAGCGTCACTTGGCCACGCCCCCTGTCGAAGTCGGATATGACGAAACGCGTCAGGGCGGGGCCAAGTGACGCATCGGAGTGAGCTGACAGGAAACATCCGGAACAAGGAAATCCCAGGACGTATCGGGCGGGTACCGGTAGGATCTGGTTTACTTGGCCGGTGATTGCTTATCTAGCTCATACACAGACAGCGATATTACATTGTTCTTATGTGAGTGGTATTTTATGGGTGTTATGGGTGTACAATAAACAATACGGTTTTACGCTATGTTGGCATCCCGTCCCTTCTTTATTCACACATGTGAGGGAAACCCGCAGTGGAGGTGAGCATCTTTGGGAGACGGAGAAAGAACCAAGGCACCTACTCGATATACCTGCTGTCATATATACCCTATGTGAGATACTCACCTGGCTCTGGTGAGTGCAATTCTTAAGGGGACCCGGTCCTCATGCACGTGGTGATTATCTGGTGGTGGCAAGAGATTTATAGCAGCATGTCCCACACTGCATGAAGATTCCATATGAATACACACTAGCGCTGCTGCAGAGACTGTTTTGTTCAGTAACAAGTGAATGCTCAGCTTTGGGCACTCCAAATCTTTTTACTTCCACCTTTTCCTCTTACATTTTTTTGAAACCCCCTTGTTTTACTGGGTTGTCCTGGATTCAGATACTCACCTATCCAGTGGAACCAGTGTTGTCCTGCTGCTCAAATACAACAGCCTGGGTTCTAGGCTACCATCTTCTTCTATGATGTTATTGGAAACCCAGCAGCCTCTTTCAAAGGTCATATCCAATGTTTTACCGCAATAAATTGTAAATTGTATTCTTATGGCTTTTTAACTTCTTAGTGTCCAGTGGTAGTAATTCTATGCCCTGATTTGCTGGACCTTCATGTATCTCAGTCCCAATTACAACCAAAATGTATCTGGTTTGTATTGCCACTACTATCAAGAGATGAGAAAAAACACCTTAAAAATAGGCTGTGTATAAAATATAAAGATATACAACAAACTTTATTCAAATATAAATAATACCATATTTATCCCAAATAATACCCATGCTGAGTATACAAATTGCCTTATCCCAAAAAAAGATTAAGACATGCCCTTCTGAGGAAGTCATTTTTATTGATGATGTTTTTTAAACAATAGGTAGTCCTTACTCTACCCGGGGGCTTCTGGCATTATCCCCAAATGGAAGGTGATAGGTCATATTTACTTAGTTATCTAATTGGTGTGGTTCCAGCTGCAAACTTTCCTGCTTACTAGATACCTACCTGCCCAAATGATTGATAGGTCTATTGGTTCCCTGTTATGGGAAGTAGTGGATTGGAATGCTTTGAATTGTACTTTACTTCACTTTCATGCAACAACTAATTGTCTTCCTTTCACTTTGAAGCACCTTGCATGGCTTCTTATGTGAGTACATGCTGTATTCTACAAGCCTTCCTATACCCATATATATATATACTCCATATACACCGCGGCGCCAATCATAGGCAGTGAGACATTTCCCAGCCTGCAGTTGCACATACACACGTACTGACTAGGATGCCTATGGTTGGCGGTGTGCGGTGGAGGCTTCCTGGTGGGATTGCTCAGGTGGGTTGGGACTGCGATGCCAGCACAACTGAGCCCATCACTATATCACTACTTTATCTACCTTCTACTATATAACTATGGAATGTGGATATGTACCAATGGAGATAACCAAGCATGTTTGAATGATTACCCATGCTTTTCTGTGAATGTTCATCACTATACTGTTGCCTACATAGGCTTGCTACTTGTGATGACTATTACATTATAGGATAGGTTATAAAGAGAATAGTAAAATGTCACCAACAACTTGCTTCCCATGTTAATAAGCTAGCGGTATTGCTACAACCTGGCAGGCTGTGACAGCCTATGTTTAAGATCTGGCTTTGGGTGGATGAATATATTCAGAGGCCATTTACCTCTCATTAGCTGCATGCTTGCTACTAGCTTTCTAACCATATGGGCATATATTTAGCATCTAGCAACTGACCATTATTGATTACTCATGTGATCTCTGCAGAGATGTATGGTTAAGCAGATGGTAACCCATATAATACGCTATCCAACTTTTGCCATTGTCTAATGGATCTTAAGATTTACATATATGATAGACTACTGTGGCTGTAGGCATGCGTGTTGATGCAGAATATACATACCAAGTGGACTCTTGACATGATATATTGTTCATTATTTTTGGACATTTAACTTTGAAGTGTTACAGGGATAAATGTCTGATGTAGTTATTCAACATTTCTTCACAACCACCTTCTGATTGGCACATAATGATTATTTATTTAAGCTACTTATAGGATCAATATTGTTTTTTCAAGTGAATACACCTGTAGCAAATTTAATTTGCAACAATTATGTGGTTTTGCTGACATTTTACACCATGGCCTCTATACAGTAGATGTTTTCTCTTCTATATATTGAGTTCTGATTATTATTCTTTTTTGGATGAGGCCCCACTATAGTTTTTAATCATTTTTGCGGATAAGTGTATTTGTATACTTGGTATGGGTACTATTTGGGTTAGTATTTATATTTTAATTTAAAATAAGTTTTTAATATGTATATTGTATACACTGACTATTTTAAGGTCTTTTTTGTGAATTCCTAGGTAGTAGTAATTTTGGGGCTAGATTATTGACTATTTTGTGCTTAGATTTTTTTATTTTGAATATATAGATTCTTCAAGGGGTCATTATTGGCACTGTTTTTTCTCTTTAATACAGTTTTTTATTGCCATTGTGTTTCTTATTACTTATGGGATATCTTATTGATAGAGACAGAAACAGCAACAATTTATTTAGTAGTTTGGGAAGAGGTTGGAACATTTGTCACATTTGTACTGTTTTTTTCAAAACCAGCTGCTGGAGAATGATTTTGGAATAAAGGAGTCAATTTATTCCTGAGTTTATGTAACCCTCTATGAGTCTAAGAAAGTCCAACAAAATCAGCAGCCCTGATAAAGGGGGAAACTAAAACGATGACTTATTTTGTTATTTTTGGAATTCTGTGATGTTATAGATATAGATCTTATAGATATACTTGGACTCTTAATCCTTTGGTGTTGGATTTTCGCTCTCCATACAGCTTTGTCTGTTTATCTGAAGAGTCTTTGAGATCAGTTCATGTTCGAGAGCAGCCAAACCAGAACCATTGTGCTTTACAGTATGGACTTATCTTCACACTTCTCACATATGACTCATTGCACTTTATATGTGTGTTTTCCTTTCTCTTCACTGGATGGTAGGATGTGGGTCTACAGGTCTGCTCTAAAGTGTAGGGGTGGGATGTGTGGCCGTCAGGCTCCCAACTTTCCTGTCTTGGAGGGGTTTCTCTTCTGGAGAGCCTCGTCCATTATTTTTGGTTGGCCTCAGCTGATCATGAGGCGTGGGGTGTGCCTTTTAACTAGGTAGGCTTGAGCCTGGGGGGGGGGGGGGGCCAGAAGGGTCCTTCCGCTTCAGGAGGGAACCATGACACACCCTAGTGCACTTTTTTGTTTGTGTATTTAAATGCACTTTTTTTTTTTATTCACCTTGGTGGGGGTTTTTTTCGCACCACACCTCAGGCTTGAAAATCCCCTGCAAAACTGACAAATTAAATCAGTTCTGGATGTAGTGCCACCTACCTACATCTTCCATGGTTTTCATTGCAATCTGTGTCTTCCTGTCTTGGTGATATCTGCTGCCTCTCATTTCTTGCCCTGATGTCACCAAGATAGGACACAGTAGAGGCATGGAGGTTGGCAGGAGAAGCCAGTGAGCACTGCAGGAGGCACAGACCATTGACACTCCCAGGATTATATGCTTCTGCCCAGACTTTGGAGGATAATTTCCCTGAGTTTGGTGGTACAAACATTAAACGTTACAACTTTTGGACTTTTATTTAAAGTGAACTTGTGCCTAGAATATGATCAATAAAGTATTTTCGTTTTCTAAGCAAGCAGAAAAAGTGTGTTAAAGCAAGCCTATTTCACTTCTGTAGCATTTAGCATTGTGGAAAAAATAATCTTTTAATTTTACAACAGGGGTACCAAAGTCTCATATGTAGGGAACAGATTATTGGCAGTGTGTCAGTCCTTGGACTTTTTTTCTCAGAGAAAAGGTGCAGAAACTCACCCCCTCCACAGGTTATGCTTTTCTCCACCCCTTACCCACCTCCTAGAACTGCCCCTTGTCTCCTCCCCTACCCACCTCCTAGCACCGACCCTCTTTAGAGGACACTGACCCAAGAATTATTTTAAACGGGCATATTTTGATGCCCACAAGTTGCAGGTACAGTGAGCTGCCAGCATCCTGTAGCAATCAATGCCAGCCTGAAATATACAGAACTCCCAGTACCAATTATAATTGACTCGTTGGACTGGTCAAATAGCAGATTGCCCGGCTGGCCACTGTGGTTCCTCCTGCTGACTCCTAGTCAATGCAGGACACAATAGTGATCAACAACAGCTAGCAAAACCAGTAACAACCTGAGCTAAATGCTTCCTGAAGATCACAAAATTAGGAAAGCACTATTTAAACAATTCGCAGGTCCCTGTGTAATACAAATATCAAAAAATAAACATAATTATAAGATCACAGAATATGTTACTGATATGTGGCACGCCCTTATGTGCATTTGATATGTAGGCTGATGCCATATTGTGTATGAAAAATACATTGATGACATCATTCATGACATCATTTGCAGCATCCACACATTCCTTTGTTTACCCGCTGTTTGAACAGTACAATAAAATTGTTAGTCCTGGCTTCTTCCATGGCTTTGTAAGCAAGAAAGTTCTCTGGAATGACTGGCATCTGCTGTTCCCATACAATACTTGTATGTGCATTCAGGAGATTTAGGAGCGTTTCTCAAGGATTTCCTGGTGCTGCTTTGGATTTTTTGATTGACATCACAATCCAGCTTAAGCTGTGAAGAATACATGGTTTTGCTCTGTTGTTGTATTACTGTATTATTTGACATTTGTTATCTGTGTACTGTATATTTATAGCTTACATTTATAAAGCCTATATTCTATATGGGACTTTGTACAGCAAATAACATAAAAAAAAAAAAAATAACGAACAGATTGAAATTTGCAAGGAATAACTAAAACATACTGCGAGGTCGGTCTCTAAAGAAATGCAAAAGAGGGCATAACTTTTTTATTAACTTAAATGAGTCGTTCAAATTTCAAAATTTCACATTATGATAGAGTAACATTTCCTCTATAGTAACTCTTCTTCTTTGTAAATTATGGATTCCAAGCACAAGCAACATGCAATTACTGAGTTCTTGATGAAGGAGGGGTGCAGGCTGTTCGACATCCAAAGAAGGCTACAGAACGTCTATGGAGATGACACCATTTTAACATCTTCATCCATCTATGCACATTGCTCTTGTCAATGGTGGCATCTCTGTAAACATTCTGTACCCTTCGGTGGATGTCAGACATCCTGAACCCCTCCTTTATTAACTACTTCAGCCCCGGAAGGATTTCACACTTTAGGACCAGAGCCCTTTTTGCGATTCGGCGCTGCGTCGTTTTAACTGACAATTGCGCAGTCGTGCGACATTGTACCAAAACGAAATTTGAGTCCTTTTTTTCCCACAAATAGAGCTTTCTTTTGGTGGTATTTCTGATCGCCGCTATAAACAAAAGAAGAGCGACAATTTTGCAAAAAAACCCAAATTTCTTACTTTTTGCTAAAATACAAATCAAAAAAAAAAATACAAAAAAACATTTTTTTCAACGGTTTTGGCCGATTTTATATTCTTTCTCATATTTGTGATTAAAAAAATCGCAATCGGCATTTATTGATTGGTTTGCGCAAAAGTTGCCGCATTTATGGATGATAAGAATTCATTTTTGGGGTTTTTATTTTTTATATTTTTTTTTACAAGTAATGGCGGCGATCTGCGATTTTTAGCGGTACTGCGATATTGGGACGGACATGTCGGACCATTTTGACACTTTTTTTGGACCATTGGCATTTATACAGCGATCAGTGCTATAAAAACTGTGTAAATGCCATTGGCAGTGAAGGGGTTAACCTGCAGGGGGCGCTCTAAGGGTTAACTGTGTTCCCTGGGCGTGTTCCAACTGTGTGTGGGCTGCCCTGGCTGGGGAAGGGAAGTGATCACAGCTTCCATGTAGAGGAAGGCTGTGATCACAGCCCTTCCCCCCTCACAGAACGGAGATCCGTGTTTACATTCACGGACCTCCGTTCTTTCACTCTAGGGGGGCATCGCGGGTAGCCGGCGGAGATCGAGTCCGCCGCACCCGCTCCCTGGCCCCCCCCGGACACAGTGAGCGCACGAACGCGCCTCCGGCGGCGTGCGCACGCTCACAATGCTCAATCTCGCAGCCGCTGTCGTATGACGGCGTTTTGCGATATCGAACCACTTTGTCGCCGCCAACCTCAGGTTGACGGTCGGCAAGTGGTTGAGGACTCAATGATGGCATGTTGCTTCTGCTTGGAATCCATGATTTACCTGCAATGAAAAAAAGGGTTACTATAGAGGAAGAATTACTCTACCACCATGAGAAATTTGAACCACTTCCTTACTGGGCACTTAAACCCCCCTCCTGCCCGGACCATTTTAGGCTTTCAACTCTGTCGCATTTTGAATGACAATTGCGCGGTCGTGCGATGTTGTACCCTAACAACATTTTTATCATTTTTTTCCCACAAATAGAGCTTTCTTTTGGTGCTATTTGATCACAGCTGCGGTTTTTTTTAATTTTTTGCACTATAAACAAACAAAGAGCGACGATTTTGAAAAAAGAACAATATTTTTTACTTTTTTGCTATAATAAATATCCCAAAAAAATATAAAAGAGAAAACTATTCATCAGTGTTGGCCAATATATATTCTACATATTTTTGGTAAAAAAATTGCAATTGGCGTATTTTGATTGGTTTGCGCAAAACGAATCGCGTCTATAAACTATGGGAATTGATTTATGGCGTTTTTACTATTTTTTTTTTTACTAGTAATGGCGGCGATCTGCGATTTTTTCGGGACTGCGATATTGCAGTGGACATGTCGGACATTTTTGACACATTTTTGGGACCAATGACATTTATACAGCGATCAGAAATTATTATTATTAAATATCCACTGATTACTGTATAAATGTCATTGGCAGGGAAGGGGTTAACACTTAGGGGGCAGTGAAGGGGTTAACAGTGTTCCCTGGGTGTGTTCTAACTGTGGGGGGCGGGGCTGGCCAGGACATAACAGATCTAACTGATCCCAGTGACAGGGTTCAGTAGATCTGTTATGTCCCATTCACAGAACGGAGAACCGCTGTGTTTACATCGGCGGTTCCCCGTTCTGCAGCTGCTACAAGTGATCGGCGGGTCTCGGGCGGACACTGAGTCCTCTCAACCCGCAGGGCACGCCCACGCAGAGTGCGGCGGCCGCGAGAGCGCACCGCTGCAGACTGCGAGTGCGCGTGGGGAGGGTGCACAAGGCAGAACATCCATAGATGTCCGTAGGTCATTTCAGAGCCGCGCTGTAGCCGTCTTTCGGCTATAGCGCGGTCCTGAACTGGTTAATGACCTATATAAGTTTAAAAAAAAAAGTTATGCCCACTTTTGCATCACTTTTGGTACAGCCCTCGCATATTAGGACCCATTCAGTTCGTCCAGGTGGACTATAATGCACATGCATTGTAGTGCTTTGCTCCGTGAGTTAAGGTGCCATTAGGAAGCTTGGGATTCTTAAATAACCATTAAAATGCATTAATATTTTATTGCACATTCTCACAATGCAATAGTCTGGATGGGCCCTCAATCACTTTCTGACCATGCCTTTTCTGAAACTTTTTGTTTACAAGTTTAAATTAGCATTTTTTGCTAGAAAATTACTTAGAACCCCCAAACGTTATTTTTTTTTAGCAGAGACCCTAAAGAATAAAATGGGGATAGTTGCAATATTTTATGTCACAAGGTATTTGCACAGCAGTCTTTGAAATGCAATTTTGTTACATATTTGTTAATGAATGAAAGAAAAAAAAAAGCATTAAAGTTCGCCCCACTTTTTTGTATAATGTGAAAGATGATGTTACGCCGAGTAAATAGATACCTAACATGTCATGCTTTAAAATTGCACACGTTCGTGGAATGGCGACAAACTACGGTACTTAAAAATCTCCATAGGCGATGCTTTAAACATATCTACAGGTTATTTGTTTAGCGTAACAGAGAAAGTCTAGTGTTAAAATTATTACTCTTGCTGTAACGATCGTGGCGATACCTCACATGTGTGGTTTGAACACTGTCTATATATGTAGTATGCGTTCGCTTCTGCGCGCTAGCATGGAGGGATGGGACTCTTTACATTTTTTTCTTATTTATTTTACTTTATATTATTACACTGTCCCTTTAATTTTTTTATTTTTATTTTTTTGTAAGAGAAATAAGCATAACAGGTCCTCTTTATTGAGCAATCTGGGGTAAAAAAAAGACCAGATCTCTCAATTACCTCTAAAAGCAAAAGAAAAAAAAAATTGACACTTTGACTTTAAAAAAGAAAAAAAATCATCTCTTTAAGCCCTTATAATTGTTAACCTATAAGGTGACGTGCTGCAGAATATCATTAACTTTGTAATGCCCTTCACAATAATGTATAAATATTTGGCACAAAGAAATACAAGTCAGAATAATCTTGGCATACAAACTGTCTGTCTGTGTGTTTTTTATAACGCTAAGATTATTCTCAAACTGGATCCTTAAAAGACACCGGGTCGATCCAAGCCAGTCAGAACAGCAGGCCTTGCTGATACCCCAACAAACTTGGAGGTCCCACCGAGATTCAGAAGGTCGTCTTCACATCTTCAGACACTCCCGGTAAGGTATATTTTTTTTATTATTGCCTGCCGGAATTGTCTAAAGAAGCTGACCAAAATCCGAATATAAGTGTTTTTTTTTATGTATGTGCTGGGACCCACTTTTTGAAGTGGAGAGTACAGTACATTAAAGGGGAAGAGGCGCTGCAGGTAAATTCTGGCCGGCTAGGGGGGATTATTTTATTTATTTTTTTTGTTTTTGGTTTTGTTTTTTTTGTCTCCGGGAGGCACTTGTGTTCTGGGTAACACAGTTATAATAATCCCCTATTTTGTGTCCTGAAGGGGCACCAGGTACTTCCGGGAAGTTGTGTTCTGATTTTTCTTTCCGGGCAAAGAAATAGGCTTGGATCAACACTGTGTCTGAATTTCTTTTTATTTGTGCTTCTCTTACTGTTGCGTAGAAGTATAAGATAATTTGTTTGTATGGTACAAGAGTTCAGGTGGTAAGTGTATGGACCAGTACCATTGTTATATATCCCCTGTGTATTTCCTTGTGTGATACCTATGATTTTCCTCGGTGTTCAATAAAATACGGGCCTCCTGTGTGCAGGCCTGTTATTCCATAAAGGCAAGGTTAATGCTGACGTGTACAGCCCTACCGTACGGGTCGCCAGCATTAAAACCGGCCAGTAGGGGGAGAGGAGTGAGTGAGGAGAATTATACTGCTTTGAACACGAGGCCTGGGTTAAGCACATGGAAAGATTTTTCAATGTTTAATATTTTAAATGTCCTGTGACCAATGTAGAATAGGTTTGTTAGTGGAGAAAATAGGGAGTAACAGACAGACCGACGTTGTCAGATTTTTGACCCGACCAAGATGTTTTTTACACCCCTGGTCAGCCAATAGGGACTGCCCTAAAAGACGGACCAACTCATAATTAGTTTATAAGATAAATCTCCACACAGACCTGACTCCTGAAGTAGTGGGAAGGTCCCTAGGGGAAATTACAACTTTATATGGTGATGAAGTCCTCAGTCCAGACACACCTCTAAATAGAATATTTGATTAATACTCAACCAGGCAGAAAATCCCGTCAGGGATAACCGACTGGTCCCCACATTTTTTGTAGAACCAGCCCAGTTTTTAGACTGTTGCAGCCAGACAGACAATGAGGGATAAAAGAGGTGATTGTTTGGATAAGATGTAACCAGTGTCCTGTAAATTTTATAATTTGTAACTTTTTAGAAAGGTACACGAATTGGGTCCGGAGCACAAGTTTCGTCATATTAAGAGGAGTGAGTGAGGAGAGGGGGATGACCGGCCAAAATTACGACC
>BLSH010489184.1:2986964-3011364 GCA_018402905.1 Glandirana rugosa
ACGGTAAACAATGGACGATTTTTTGTGTACTAACGTCTCATTAGTCGTTTCCCAGCCGAAAAAGAAACGAATATGTCTACCTACTCCTCAGTCGACGGAGACGTTCTCGTGGTCACTATTGTGTCGCTAGCGGTCGTGGTGGTTGGTGGGGGTGCTCTTGCAGAGGCAGCTGACTCCTCATCCATCTGTATAAGCAAAGAAAAAGCCGACCCTTTGCTGATTACTCTGCAATCATGTGTTTTTTAGCAGGTAACAAATGGCAGGCAGCCACAAATGTCAATACGTTTCAGCCACACTGGCCTTATTGATTATGAATAAGGCCGTTTTGGCTGAAACACGTTGACATTTGTGGCTGTCATTTGTTACCCATCAATAAACACAAGATTGCAGATTATACACTGATATACACAGATTATACACTGGCTTTTTCTTTGCTTGTACATGATCAATGCACATCTTATGCAGGTAAAAAACACAAGGTGCAAGTGGGAAGGTTTTGTAATGCCTTTAATTATCTTTAATACATAGGCAACTTAATTTATTGGTGTCTTTGATATCCGCTTAGAATTCAGCTTGAAGAGATAATCAAAGAAACGCCTGCCGAAAGGTCCACTTTAAGACTTTATTGATTAAAATGTATTTAGTGAGCTGCGTAAAGTTGTCCTTTCAGCCATGAAGAGCTGTTTGCGGGCATGATTACCACTATCTCTCTGTCAATGGTTTATGGTTTTAGAAAACATATTAAATTAAATCTTTGATACACAAAGGATTAAACTGTGGGTTTATCGCAAGGTGCTAAAGTTTATCAGCCAACAACTTAGATAAATGTCAGCATAAGCTGCTTATAGTTTATAGAGATAAATAAAACAGCAGTATTGCCTTAAATAGAAGGTTTTGTGGCCAAGGTGGAAAACTTTGGCTAGGGTTTTAGTTTAGTCTTGTAGTGATCATGCCAGTAATACACTTTCTATCCTAGGGTGACAATGCTCACTCACTGTACTGTATCTTTAGAGAAAAAGTATTGTCACCCTAGAACAGCAAATGTGTTAGGACTACAGAACACATCATCATCTCCTCTTTTCCATTAGTGCCCGCCTTGACGTTTACAGAGGGGTGTTAGGATTTAAAGCGGTAGTTAACTAATGTTAAAAAAGAAATAAAATTGTTCCCTTGCAGCACCACATACTAGCGCATTATGACAGGGCTTCTACCTTCACCTGGTCTTCCTTTCCGGGTTTGTGCACTGCGACCATTTGAATGGTCAGGCTGTAATAACGTCACTCCTATGCCTGCTCATGGAAGGCGCATTCATGACAAAGCGCTCTGAATGGACGGCACACTTGCTTTCTGGCTTACCTTATGTTTTTATATTATATAGCTATTTTCTCCCTATCCAGACCTGCAATCACAGTGCCTGGCAGAGGGAAGTCCAGCTTTGAGTTCCTTTGTGGCTCTAAAATTGACGGAAGGCCGAGACCTGAAAAAGAAGTCAGTGCTGGAAGAATACACAACTGTTATCTGTTGTACTGATGTGTTAAATGGAGCTAAATGGTAAGAATCAATTTGTGATGGTGATGTGATTATTTATTTCATTTTTTTATTTAGGTAACTTATAGTACCCTTAAAGCCCAAAGGAAATTGTCCTTACCATGAAATTGCCAGGTGATTGTGGTTGCCTCCCAAGCCAAATGTTCCCAGTCATCCATACATATCTGTACATTGGCCATACAATGAAGATGGAGAGAGCTTTATACACATATATAATATATCTTCTGAGCCTAGACCATGTTTCATTCCACCAGGAGAATCTGGGCCGTATGGTTAACCAGTCTCTCCTGGCCATATCCTGTCTCCATTAAATGTCCCTTTAAATTGTGATTTGATGTTATATTCCAGCTTTTCTAAGCTCTAGTGGTTTATAAACATAAACTATGCTATGTGATGTGGGTTTTAAAACCCAGCAATCAATGAGTTGTTTCAACTGAATTAATTCTCTCAAGATTGCAGAGTATTTATAGCATAAGTAATGAACATGGGAATGATATATAGCAGAATGGGGATTTGTAGGGATCGGAAAATATCTACTTTACAGATTATGCAATAAGAGAAAACATATACTAAAAAACAACAAAGGAAGATTCATAACTAGGTTTAAAAAAGTCAATGACATACAACTGGATTTCAGAGGCTGTTGATTACTGGTAATTAGCTGGAAGTTGCAGGATCGATAAAAAATTGCCTAGAGACCAAGACGGGGAATGTTATCTGGAAGCGGCGATATACCGACACTACAATAAGTGAAGTCAGCGCATGAATTTCCTAAAAGTAAATGTCAGGGATTTAATGCTTACAGTGGGTAAGGACATGTTATTAGTGAGTGTTATGCATAGTTCAATAGTTATGAAAACACTGCAATAAGAAAAACTTGTGTAGTGCCTTCCTCTAGTTAGGCTGCTAGGTTACATTTAGTTCTTGGCTTCACTGTAGTGAGTGAATGATTGGTTTGGTTTGTTCAAAATTTCCTGAGCTGAGAGTTTATTTCCTGAAAGAAGATTCCATGTAGGGCAGAGATCCAAAATATTAGTGTGAATATTTATCATGCCCCAGCCAATCCCTGGTGGGAGGCATCCAGAAGGTGGTTGGGGATGTGATAAATGTTTAGGAAGCCTTGCCTGAGTGCCCTTTTTCCTCCAGGGAGGGTTCCAGTTCTTTTGGTGCTGCTGCCCCTGGAGACAGCTTTACTGAGACAAGAAATTGCCAATTAATGTTTGCTGGAGGGCACTGCATTGAAGTCCTGGTCTGGAAAAGGGTCTTGTAACCTCTCTCACTAAGGATATACCTGAGAATGCTGGGTGGCAGACAGCTCCTGGGACACTGTGAGTAATGACCTTGCTGTGGACTACTAGAATGCCAAAAGGGAACTAAGTGCCAGGGGTGCCAGAGTCTTAAATATACTGGCCATTCCCTGTTAACGCCAGTAAGTGCTGCTATTAGAAGTGTAGCAACAAATTTGTCCTCCCATTATTGCTAATGATCAATTTGGAGTATACGTTGTCCCTAAGAACCTGTTAAAGTTCTTCAGCAACAAATACTAAAAATACTTCCCCTAGGCTGAGCCTGAATTGTCGGGATGCACGGGACCGTGTTTGTGTGACTGGCAGTCCCTGTACTACTTTCGGAGAATGTGTCTATTTCCAGCGGCCCCTCCGGGGGCAAGAGCTGCACTTAAATATGGGAGCTACTCTGTTTAATTCCGTGCTAACTAAAATCTAGAACATCTATTAAAACAGAAAGAGGTACATCTTTACTGCTAGTTATCAGGCCAGGAAAGAATCTCTGCCTACACACCTTCAGCTTGTTAACTTCCATCACTGAGCTGGAGGTTGTTTGATTTTTTTCAGGGAGAACTGCCTTTCTTCCCATAAAACTCAATGGAAATGCAAAGGCAGTTTAGATGAAGGTCACAACTTAGAAGCACTTGTGAAGAAATATAAAGAAAAATCTAAGAAGCATCTCAAGCTGATTTTAATGCAAGCTAAATGCACATAAAAGCACACTGAGTTTGCCCATCTGTTAATGTACCTAAAGTGCTTATAAACCCTTGCATATACCCTTTCTAGCCTCAAGTGATACATAAAGATGAAACAATTCCTCCTACAGGTGGTCCCCGAGTTACAAACAAGATAGGGACTGTAGGTTTGTTCATAAGTTGAATTTGTTTGTCGGACGGAACAGGTACATTTTTTAAGTGTAGCTTCAGCCAAAACAAATATTTTAAAGTTTTTTGGATAGCATAGGGAAGGGGTAACACCCCTGTAATGTTTGTTTTGCTGTCTATGTTTCTGTTCAGAAGATTTCACCTCACTTCCTGTCCCAATGATAATTGGGTTTTGAAAATTTTGGGTTGTTGTGGAAACAAACCTTGGTGATGAAGCATCAGTGGAGACACCTTTTTCCCATAGTAACTCTTACAGGAGTGAATTTCCCTTCCTAGGGGGAGATTTCCTCTCACTTCCTGTTGTCTCCCTTCGTTTGTAAGTAGGAGTCATTCATAAGTCGGATTTTCATAACTAGGGGACTGCCTGTATATAAGCAGCCCTCTCTCCTCTACAGACTCCTGAAGCACACATTTTTACACAACATTTCTGAGCTCCAGAAGGCAGGGGGCAGAGATCTGATGTCAAACATTGCACAGCAGAGCCGGGAGCTGAGTGTAATTTGAGACCTCAGTGAACATAAGTACTTGGGTTTTAACTGTTGTCAACACTTGCAGTCCCTGGACAGCAAAACGCAGACCTGAGGATAGAGAAGCAGCACAATCAGTTCATGTGTTGACAAGGAGCATGCTGATAGGAATTAAAAATAGAGTTTTTCTGCTACTTCTCCTTCAGCCTAGGTTCGCACTAGTGCCACAGACGACATTTGGAGAACACTTTGCATTCTCTCAATAAATGCAAAGCATTCTCTGATTGGATGAGGTGGAGAGGTGGGGCAGTGATGTCCAAGCTCTGGGAGGGGAAGCAGAGCTCTTGAGAGAATGAACTGATTGATATCAGTGCTTCTGCTGCGAACCTTGAGAATGCATTACTACATAGTACCTACATATACAGATGTTCTAAATGATTTAAAGTACATTTATTGTTTAGCAATCCAGCATATCCAGAGAAATGTTATTGTCATAAACATTGTTATAACATTAGGCACCTTGCCGAATTTCGCCCTTACAACTTAACTAAAAGGCTTGTAATGGGATGTTTGAACAATTTTTATTTTGGCGGCCTCTTTTAGACGGTGCCAATACAGTTAGTTAAGTAGAGATATGGGCTTGAAAGAAAACAGGATGTTGAGCTGGCCCCCATGAGACTGGTTGAGGCCCTATTCATTGTTATGTAGCCCTGGAAACATGAGGTGCTCTCTGGCCACGGAATAGCTGGAGAGGTCCTGGTACCCTAGTTGGGAGTAGTCATAGGAACGGAGCAAAGTATGCCCACCCTGGAGAAGGTACTGTCAACCACTGCCTAAATTATGAGAACTTGCTTGCCATACCGTTTTTGAAGTAGAGGATTAAAAATCTACTGCACTCATCTCTTCCTTGTCATTGGCCTATTCTGATCTGAAACCTGGCTCAGCTGGGGCAAAGTGTTGGGGCATGGCAATGTACATATGGTGGTGACTTTACACTTGAATTGCTCCCTCTGGGAGCGGGGACTTGCGCTAACACAGAAACTAGGGCAAGAGGCTTGTTGTAGTATCCGAGAATGAAACATCATGCCAGCGTTTTCCTGGCCCTGCCTACAGGCTTCCTTATGATTACGTTTATTAAGCAAAACTCGTCAAGGTGCTCTACGTCATACCATTCTTTATGATGCAGTGAAGTACCTCCAAGCCTGGATATGCTGCATATGCTTTGTTACTTCTAAAGTGTCAAGTGAAGAAAAGGCATTTTGGTGACCAAGCACCAATGACAGTGTAGAGGTGAGCTGGACACCTTTGCTTGCTAAGAACATTGAAAGTGTATGTCAACTATAACAATGACCTGGATGTCCTCTTATGTGCGCACATCAGAAGCGATCTGTGACCTTTGTGTGCCTTGGATCACAGATCATTGTAAAGGGACAATCACATTGGCCCTTTGCCATGTGATCAGCTGTGTCCAATCACAGCTGTCACAGTGTAAACAGATTAAATTCCTTTGCCGGTTATTGTCTCTCCCTTCCCCACACAGAAACCGCTTGTGAAGGAAGGAGACCTGAGTCTACTAAGGGCACAGTGAGTACAGTATTGTGCCCTGATCAGCAGAGCATCCTCATTAGTCCCCTGAATATCAGTGAAACCCTATCAGTGCAGCTTGTTAAGGCCCATCAGTGGCCAATATTGCCTCCTCATCAGTGACCATCAGTGCAGCTTATCAGTTCCCATTAGTGTTGCCTCATCAGTGCCCATCAGTGCTGCCTCATCAGTCAGTGCCCATCAGTGCCACCTCATCAGTGCACATTGGTGCAGCCTCATCAATGCACATCAGTGCAGCATCATTAGTGCCCATCAGTGCAGCCTCAACCGTGCAACCTCAGTGAAAAAGAAAAATCACTTATTTGCAAATTTTTATAACAGAAACTAAGAATAATTTTTTCAAGATTTTTTTTTTGTTTATTTAGCAAAAAGTAAAAACCCCAGAGGTGACTCAATACTCCTATAAAATAAAATCCTTATAAATATCTCATTTGGCTACAGAGTTGCATGCCCGAGTAATTTTCATTCAAAATGTGACAATGCTGAAATCTAAAAATTAGCCTGGGCCGGAAGAGGGTGAAAGTGTCTGATATTGAATTGGTTAAAGTGGTGCTCAGTGGGAAGAAGGCCCCTTACAATAGTGGTCAGTGGAAAGAATGCCCCTACATTGGTGGTCAGTGAGAAGGATGACCCCTTTACAGAGGTGATCAGTGGGAAGAATGACCCTTACATTGGTGGTCAATGGGAAAAATGCTCTGGGGTCCTGTGGGAAGATGCCCCCCCCCCCCCCCTTGGAGTGGTAGACAGAAAGCCATGCTTACAGACAGCTAAAAAAGACAATTGCTGTCATGCTACTGGTTCTGCCAAGTGGTATTGGACCCATTACTATGCAGACGCCATCTTATGGAAGGTCAGTTAGCTCAAGAAACCTCTAGTAACCTCTGAAGAAACCCTGGTTGAGAATGCATTGCTTATTCTGATGTTGTTTCTTCAATGACAGTTTATACAGCATTCTGCTAGTGAAGGAAATAGATTGTCTGAACCAGCTTGAGCCAAACAGAACTATTGAAAGACACAGTAAACATGGAGTTAGGCTTTAAAGATCACAAGCTAGCTAAATTGTGCAATCAGATCGGCACAACCCCTTTAGCATAACCGGTCTGTCCAACTGTATCCAAGATAAATGTGGCACCTAAGTTACCTGAATGATATGTGCATGATCATATTATTCAATCATTTAGAAATCGTTTAGATCTTATACCATATCTATAAACGTATTAAAACAAATTGCAGTCCCTGATAGATATTCATTTATTTAGTGTACTTAGCACTTACAAGTCTTAGGTGTCTTCCCTGACAAAATCAATTTTTCATACAATTATTCCCTCTATACTCCATCTGTGCAGAATACAAAAATGAGGATGTGAATCTTGCTGCCCACCAGAGCAGGTCAATGCCAAACAAAAATCTGCAGGTCAAAACTGTAAATGACCATTTAGTCACATTATAAGCACCACTGCAAAAATACTGAAGCAATTGCATAGAATAAAAGTAAATATTTAAATAGGTTTGCATAAGACGGTAATCAGTAAATCTCCCTTCTCGTTTTCCTATCAATAGAAAGCATACATGAAAAGTGCCATGGAAATCTACAAAATGCCCTTTCAGTTGACCGCATTTTCATGATATATTTCAGTAAAATGGGGTCTTTTTCTCAATGGATGTCAAGTATTTTGTTACAAAAATACAGTGCATAGAACAAGCCACAATTAACGTTTTGTAAGCAGTAATCCCTTCATTAAATAGCTGCAACGTGGATAAGAGTCAATCGTAGTGATTTGCGTCCCTCTATTGATTAAGGTTCTTTGGTTTGTGTTAATTGCACTTGGTCTCCCCTGCCATGTGTTTAATCTCAACTGAAGGACTCTTTGTTGTATTCAAACCGCGTTCCGTAACGGTTAGGACGATTGCACATTTTGTGAAGATCCTTGGAGAGTCCCTTTGGGCCGCAGCAAAACACTCCCACCGATTTCCTGGAAAGGAATAAAATAAATGATGAGTCTGGTATGGTTGTATGTGTCTATTACTACCTCTCTTCAGAAAAACCTGATAGCTTTAATCTGTATCCAATGCATGTATGTTTGTTACCCGGTGCAGCCTTTGTCATCATCAGCGACCAATCTGGTGAAGGGGGCAATTGGCCTACTACCTTCATATAAGTTGTTTCCTAGCAGGTTAGGGTTGGGGCATTGGTTAGTGTAATGGCTATGGTTTACTCTGTGATTTGGCCTAGGGTTTGGGCTATAGTTATGGTCTTTAGTGTACAGTTGAACCTCAGCCAAATATATAAAAAAAAAAAAACAAATGAAGCTCAGTGTTCCTTAAAAGATAAGTATGGTCAAAGCTTTATTGGCCATACTTCTCTTGTGGGTCACAGGAGTACCATTTCTTTTGTTCTCCTGTGACCAAAAGTCAGCTAATGGGACAGAGTCCCTCCAGGCTCAGGAAACAACCAACAATAATATCCACCCCACTGCCTGGATGACAGCTGGCTCTGCCTTTCAGTGAGTAACAGAGCTGGAGTGAGCAACTTCTGCCACCTCCCAAGCCCCCTTCACAACCCGGTGCTCCAGCTCAGAGAAGGCCAAGAACTGAACATTCAACAGTCATGTGATCACTCAGTTCTCAGTCTTAAAGTGTAACTAAACCCACAACAGTAAAATCAGTCTGTATATACAGTGTTATACTCACTGAGTTATGCTCACTGTGGAACCTAAGGGGTTAATCCTCTGCATTGTGTAAAAATGCTGTTTGATCCTGTCTTCTCTGATCTTCCCCTGCTTCCACTGTCCCCAATCCATTTTGTGATAATACAGAGCCTTTGGAGTTACTTTGCACATGCTGTTTGGTGTGCACTGCTAGAAAGCTTTTTGTTTCTTGGGAGAGTGCATGTGATCATCACAGGGCCAATCAGCACTGTCCAGAGGGTCAGGGGTCCTGTAGCCTCATAGGACAGTCAGAGGAGAATGAAAACTCCTCCTACAAGCTGTAACCAGACACTGATAGAAGTTGCAAGACTGCTATATACTGCTGATGAGAAAAGGTATTTAGCAGTTTATCTTTACTAAAATAATTACATTTCCATGTTCTGTTTACTGTAGAAGACCAGATATAGTGAATGCAGGGTCCTGGGTTTAGTAACACTCTAAGTACATATTATTAGAAAATCAGAGAAACAATCATCCGGTTTTTGTTGTTTCACAGCAGCTTGAAACCCAGGATGGTACTAATTGTACGAAAATTCTCAAACGACAAATTATTTTTTTTTTGTTTATTGTTTCTGATCATGCGCAGTCTTTCTTATCTGATTTTTTTTTAATCTGTATGAAAACAGTACACATTATATGAAAATCCTTAGTTCTGTTCACATACAAGAAAAATTTGGGGTTTGTCCCTTCGGAAATTTTCATTTGGAAAGTCTGAATCAGATGTAGAAAATTGTGCCTATAGGAAAATTGAACAATTGTGCCTCATATTTTGCTTCCAATTTTCTCATAGTGTGTACCCCACTTTAGAGCCGACATAGCACGAGAAAAATTTGGGGCAGGTAGAGGTCTTGCACTTGGAGGAATGGCAGATCAGGTAATTATATCTCTGCTCCATAATCCCCTAGACAAAAACAAGCCGTTAAATCATGCTTAACTTCTTTAAGAAAATTGTTTTTGTGAATCTGTTGCAAAGATTCCTGGAGATCCTGCCAGTAACAGCAATTCCTCTTGCAGCCCGACAATCAGAGGCGTAACTAGAACCTTCAGGGCCCCGGTGCAAGAAATTATGAAGGGCCAGGGCCCTTCCCTCTTTTCGCTGATCCTGGGGCCCTTTACTCCCCTCACGGGTCTCTTTATTATGGCTCCACAGTGGCACCCTTTCACAAGTTCTGCATCGGGCCCCCTTACTGCCATGTTTGGGCCTCCCTATGGTGGTGAAATGCCAGGGCCCGGTCGCAATTGCAACCTTTGCAATCCTGATAGTTCCCTCACTGGTGTCAGTAGTTTTTAATTTTATTATTTTTTTACCATTTCAGTTTATTTCTTTTACAATTTTATTTTTATTATTTTTTACAATTTTTTAGGAGCTCTGTTGGGGGGCTTTGATGAGATATCAGGGGTATAAACAAACCTCAGCCCTCAATCTCCATCTGTGTAGCCTCAGCTGCACATAATAAATGGACAGGAATAGTTGAGTACCGAGCCTCCCATTCATTCAGAAATGGAAGTATAGTAAAAACAGTTTACTATGCTTCAGTTATGATTGAACCAATTGGTACCAATCATTGACTCACTGTCCATTCAGAAAAGGAAGGAGCCGGTAAATGACAAATTTACCGACCCCTTCCCATTTCTCCATCATCTACAGCAGCTGGCACGAGAGAGGAGGGGGGAAGACAGCAGCTCTGTTGGGGGCACCAGGGAAGCACACAGGGACCCTGGGAACGGCAGAAGACAAGTAAACTGGATAGGAGGGGCGGCGGGGGCAGCATATAGAGGAACCAATCTCCTGCATTAGGAGGAAAATGGAGGAGATTGGTTCCTCTAAATGCCGCCCCCTGCTATCCAGGTGAGCATGGGGCCCGGTTGCAGCCCCTATCGTTACGCCCCTGCCGGCAATGCCAAGCCCTGGCCTTGCAAAAAGAAACACCATTGCGACTCTTCAGTTGGCCATTTGGCTTCTTATCTGACAGATTTAAAAAGCAGTCCAACAGTTGCACATATGGCAGACTGGCAAAGCTGCTGAAAATTATGAGGCGGTGACTTGGTTTGGTCAAGCTTAAAGCTGAAGTTTAGGTATGGAAATGTTTAAACAGCTACACTGGTCCAGCTTGAACAAATGTAAGTATGTACAGTATCTCACAAAAGTAAGTACACCCCTCACATTTTTGTAAATATTTTATTATATCTTTTCATGTGACAACACTGAAGAAATGACACTTTGCTACAATGTAAAGTAGTGAGTGTACAGCTTGTATAACGGTGTAAATTTGCTGTCCCCTCCACATAACTCCACACACAGCCATTAATGCCTAAACCACTGACAACAAAAGTGAGTACACCCCTAAGTGAAAATGTCTAAATTGGGCCCAATTAGCCATTTCCCTCCCCGGTGTCATGTGACTCGTTAGTGTTACAAGGTCTCAGGTGTGAATAGGGAGCAGGTGTGTTAAATTTGGTGTTATCACTCTCACTCTTTTCCTCCAGTTAATGGGCACAAATCGAAAATCAGTTGAAAAAAATTGAAGGAAAAGTTTTGAAAATTTCTGCCGAACGGCGATAATTTGGAAGTGTTTCTCGCCCATTAAAAATTGAACTGTTGGTACTGTGCATATGTGACCTAGAAGCAAAAAAACAAACAAGGAACTGATTCATTTATGTCCTTTGGTCATTACATAATGACTATATTGTTTGTTCTCACGACCGTGTGTTCGTTTTTTGAAAATGGGTTAGAACGATTTCTCGACTTGTGTATGGCTAGGATTACTCTTGCCCTTTTTTTGGCTTTCAACACGTCAACTTCAGGGACAACATGTTTACATGCTGCCTAATATATTCCACTCATTTCCAGATGCCATTGTAATGAGATAGTCAATATTATTCGCTGTACCTGTGTATATGTTGTTATGCAAGTTACAGAATACGATGTATCACACACAAACTTGTTATTATTGTCTGGAGCCTTGAAGCCATACATTTCTAGCTCACTAACATTAAAGTGATTGTAAAGGCAGAAGGTTTTTTTTATCTTAATGCATTCTATGCACTAAGATAAAAAAGCCTTCTGTGTGCAGCAGCCCCATTCAGCCCCCATAATACTTACCTGAGCCCCATATAGACACAGCAATGTTGCAGGAGAGTCTTGGCTGCCTGGGACTCCCCTCCTCATTGGCTGAGATAGCAACATAACACCATTGGCTCCTGATGCTGTCAATCAAAGTCAGTCAGCCAATGAGGAAAGAAAGGCGTTGGGGTGGGCTGTGGCTCCATGTCTGAATGGACACAGGGAGCTGTGGCTTGGCTGGGGTAGCAAGCTGCTTGCTTTGGGGGCAGTCAACAGGATGGGGGGGGGGGGCAGGATCACAGAAGAGGGACCCGAGAAGAGGAGGATGCTACTCTGTGCAAAACCACTGCACAGAGCAGGTAAGTATAACATAAAAAAATGAGACTTAATATCACTTTAAGAGTTCTAATTCACTGACTGTATAAGATATAAAATAATGGTCAATGAGTTGTTTGAGCTGCAAAGGCTTCATAGTGCAAGAAAAACATGGGAGGGGGCTCAGTTACAATAAGTGACAGCATGAATATCAGTCTCCTGCAGTACTTTATCTTTACCTTTTATCAGGAGCTTAAGAAGTGATTGCAAGCATTTAGTATAAAAATGGAAACCACTTTAACAATTCATTGAACATTTGGAACCAAAAATGCTATAATTTTAAATACAATGATCTGAAACTGATAATTGTGATAATTATGCTACATCAGTAAACTACTTGAATTAGATATACATGATTTTTGCTCTTATAATACACGTATACCAGTACTTATACAGTATATAAATAAATGTATTTAACGCTTGGATGTGCCTGATGTTGCATACATTTGAGGTTTAGCAGCAGCTGATAAATCACTACACAGCGGTATATAAGCCTATACATGGAGATGTAATGCATTTCCCACAGCCTGCAATCAGTAAGGGAGGATATTCTGGGAAGGGGCACCGGCGGCCTGCTGAGCTGCCTTGATAACATCATGGAACTCCACGGCAACATGCAGTAAACTAATTATGCTTTCTGGGGATATTGCCATGGTTAATGGATGGGCAGGAAGACACCGGAGCTAATACACATTCACCTAGTCTTATTTACAAAAAGGATTATTCTTTAAAATGTTACCTCTGTGTAAACCCTTCAGGTCCTGGAGACACACACATCATAAGACCTACATAGCTGTCTGTCTACCTGAGCTGGATTTATTAAAATTGAAAAAGTGGATTTCTATTAGGCATGAATTCAGGTTTGCTGCTACCATGGGTTACTGGTGAAACCCCAGGGTTCGCTGTGTTCACAAAATTTTGCTGAAAGCTTAATGCGGAGTTCCACCCAAAAGTGGAACTTCCACTTTAAGGGAAGGTGACCCCCCGACATGCCACAATTAGCATGTCATTTTTTTGAGGGGAGGACCGGGGACACTGTTTTCATAGGGTCCCAGGTCCACTTCCTCCCCAGAACCAGAAGGAAGTTCACCTTCCCACCCCCCCTCTCGGCGATCTTCTGGGACACGTCACAGGGTCCCAGGTCCACTTCCTCCCCAGAACCAGAAGGAAGTTCACCTTCCCACCCCCCCTCTCGGCGATCTTCTGGGACATGTCACAGGTCCCAGAAGATACGCTGGCCATTCACAGCACGCAGCGCGACTCGCGCATGCAAGCCGGCTGCCCACACTTGTGATGCCAGTGCCCTACGGAGGAGGGGGAGAAGAGGGATGCTGCGGGCGACTGCATCGCTGGAGCCTGGGACAGGTGAGTGTCCGATTATTAAAAGTCAGCAGCTACACTTTTTGTAGCTGCTGACTTTTAGTAGGGTGGAACTCCACTGGCCTCTTTCACACGGGCTTCAGCTTGTACAAGAGCGGTGTGAACAGCAAACTTTAACAAAACATTGGAGAGCTTTCAGCAAGCACTGCTTCCAGCTGGCCAGGTCTGTATGCCGTACAAACCTGATTCCTCCTTCTGCTATAAGCTCATGGCCGCTAAAGTGACCATGAGCTTACAGTAAAACTGTTCATCGGGCGCCATTGAATAAACTGATACGATGCCTTGAAAAAATATTCACACCCCTTGAAATTTTCCACATGTTGTCATGTTACAACCAAAAACAAAAATGTATTTTATTAGGATATTATGTGATAAACCAACACCGTGTGGCACATAATTGTGAAGTGGAAGGAAAATTATAAATGTTTTTCAAAATTGTTTACAAATAAATATGTGAAAAGTGTGGCGTGCATTTGTATTCAGCCCCCTTCACTCTGATACCCCTAACTAAAATCTAGTGGAACCAATTGCCTTCAGAAGTCACCTAATTAGCAAATAGAGTCCACCTGTGTGTAATTTAATCTCAGTGTAAATACAGCTGTTCTGTGAAGCCCTCAGAGGTTTGTTAGGCCCCTTTCGCACTCACGCTAAAAAAAGCACCTGAAAAGCTCACGAAAACCTATTTCCATTAAAATCAATGAATGCTTTCACACTGGGTCAGTGCACTGGCAGGGCAGTGAAACAATGCCCCTATCCATTGAAATAAATGGAAAGCTCTTCAAAAGTGCCTGAAAAGCTCTTCAAAAGACCCTGAAAAGCTCTTCAAAAGTGCTCAGTGTTTTACTGCCAGTTTAGAAGCACCTCAGTGTGAAAGGAGCCTTAGAGAACCTTAGTGAACAAACAGCATCATGAAGGCCAAGGAACACTCCTGCGAATACTTAACCCACCTGCTGACCCACACACAAGGACAGGAAAGTATGTGCACACATGTACATCTCCCTCCCATCTCGCTTTCCACACTCTCCTTCTTGTGCTAACCTCTGGGGATATCTCCCCTAATCCTGGTCCTTCAGCATCTTACCCCCACACCTGGTACCCTCCCTCCTCCAGCATCAGCCGCAATCTTCTCAATCTTATCTCGATCCCCCTGCTCCCAACAACCACCCCACCTTCTCATGTGCAATCTGGAATGCCCGCTCTGTCTGCAATAAATTCACTTCTGTCCATGACCTTTTGGTCTCCCACTCCCTTAACCTTCTTGCAATCACAGAAACATGGCTTCAAGAGTCAGATTCTGCCTCGCACGCGGCTCTCTCTCATGGAGGCCTCCACTGGACTCATTCACCCAGACACAGTGGACGGAAAGGAGGTGGAGTTGGTTTGCTTCAATCCCCACTGAGCACCTTTCAAGTCCTGACTACCCCTCCCTCTCTGTCCTTCTCTTCTTTCGAGACACATTGTATTCGTCTGTTTTCTCCTGTTTTTCTAAGGATTGCTGTAATCTATCGGCCTCCTGGACCAGTGTCACGCTTCCTTGATGACTTCTCTGCCTGGCTACCGTACTTTCTCTCCTCCACATTACCCACTATTATCCTTGGTGATTTCAACATTCCCAAAAATGTTAACAGCCAAGCTGCATCCCAACTTTTCAACTTAACCTCATCCATTGGTCTTACACAATGGACACAGCCCCCCACTCACTCTGATGGTAATACCTTTGACCTTGTCTTCTCCCATCTTTGCACTCCCTACAGCCTCACCAACACGCCCTTTTCTTCTCTCTGACCACCACCTCATCACTTTCACATTGTGCTTGTATCCATCTACCCGTTCCACCAAGCAGAAAACAATTACCTGCAGAAAAATTTGCCACTTTATTCCTTCTCTTTTCTACTCTGCAACTGACCACCTCCATGACAAAATCTCATCACTATCTTGCCCTAACCTGGTCACCTCTATCGACAACAGTTCACTTTCATCCTCACTGGATTCTCTTGCTCCTCTCACTTCACAAAATGCCAGGCCCCGACCATTACAACCTTGGCAGACCGACGACACCAGAAACCTTAAGAGACATAGCCATGCACTGGAGCGAGTGTGGCGTAAAACCAAATCCCAGCATGCGTTCACCCAATATAAATCTGCCTTTTTAAAATACACTTCATCCATCCATGCTGCCAAACAAATCTACTAGATGAATGGGCAGAAATGTCCTCTCTAGATATACAAAGCTGGTAGAGACTTCCCCAAAAAGACTTGCAGCTGTAATTGCAGGGAAAGGTGGTTCAACAAAATATTGAATCAGGGGGGCTGAATACAAATGCACCCCACACTTTTCACATATTTATTTGTAAAAAAAATTTGGAAAACCATTTATCATTTTCCTTCCACTTCACAATTATGTGCCACTTTGTGTTGGTCTATCACATAAAATCAGAATAAAATACATTTATGAATACTTTTTCAAGGCACTGCCCCCCCATCAACTCTAATGCTCCCTCTTCCTGCCACTTCACCCTGCAGCACTAATCCCCCCTCCCTCCAACACCGACCCCCCCCCCCCCACACACACCAGATCCCCTGCAGTTGTTGGTTCCCCTCCTCTGTCCTACCACTGACTTTGGGAAATGCTCTTTGGCCAAACAGATCCCCCGCACACAGATCTGCCCCCCCTTCTGTGCCCCCGCCTCTGTGAGTGCTGGACGCCCCCTCTCTGCAGCGGCTGGCCGGTTACCTTTCCTCCCCCTCCAGCCAGCTGCAGCCGCTGCTAGTGTGGGAGATTGCTGTCAGGATAGAGAGCAGGGGGGCAGCTGGTAAATATGTGTTTACCCACCCCTTCCTTTCCTGACAGGATACATTAGTACTGATCGCTTCTGTATTCATTAATCACCGACATAGTGAACTGTGTTTACTATTTGTCAGTTTGTGAATAAAATATAGTAAACACTATTTACTATATTTCATCTTATGAATGAATAGGAGTCTCTATATAGACTCCTATGTCATTCATGTACTGTGCAGCTCAGGCTGCAGAGAAAGGGACTGTTTACAGTCCCTTTCTCTGTCTCAAAAAAAGAAAAATTAGAGGTCTGATTGACCTCTAGTAAAAAAAAAAAAATACAAATTTAAAAAAACAATATTGTACCTGTAGAAAAAAATAAGGATGTAAAAAATTAAAAAGAAATAAAAAAGCATAGTAAGAGCCCTTTCACACGGGCAGGCTCTATCCGCTGATCCCCACTGAGCAGACGGATGACAGGTCAGTGTCCACTCCACATAGCCCGCTCTCCTCCCTGGGGTAGTCGGATGAAAATGGACCGCCTGTCCGTTTCCATCTGACTGCCACCTGATCCGCCAGACAGATTTTTTGCGGACAGGATCGGATCGGATGGCATCAAGTGTCAATGGACACATGTCTGTTGACATCCACCGCTCCATAGAGGAGACTGTAGGGTCCGATCAGGTCCACCTGAAAAACTGGTGGAATTGATCAGATTGCCCGTGTAAAAGGGGCCTTAGGGTAGATTTAGACATGCGCCTAAATCTCCCTTGCTTCTCAAGTCCTATCCACATGTGAGGAAGTAACATGACATCATCTTACCATGTGTTTTAACCCAATTTTGCCAACAAATGCATGCATGCATTGCACAAGGTTGGGGAGCATTTTCGACACTTCCACATTGACTTAAATGTATAATGTTTGGCAGGCAGCAACACTATAAGTTAGGTCAACTTTGCCATGGGTGGGAAGCATCACGGCCACAGCACCTTGCCCATTGCTTATTGCAGATTAAGGGGGGAGGGTGGGCGGCAGAAATGCAGCTAAACCATGCATTTTTGCTTCCCCCTAACCTCAGGTCTAAACGAGGCCTAAGGCATCTTTTATGTGGGGCATACTACAGCTAGGCCATGCTTAGCTGCACTGGTATGCACAGGTGTTCCATGCATCCCCATACAGGCAGTCCATTGATGTCAATTTGGACACAATGGCTGCATGGGAATGCACAGGTGTTCTGTGCATTCCTGTGCAGGCAGTCCCATTAACATCAATTGAGACGCAGCAGCTACATGGACACAGACACTGCTCCCAACATGACATCTATGTGGATGTATGTCCCTGAACTCTTACTGTCTATGTTGGCCATGCACCTACACCCCACAGATGGCAAATCTGTCTGTGCAGCTGCTGCATCCCAATTGATACGAATAGGACTGCCTGCACAGGGATGCATCCCCGTGCAGGTAAACATGGCCCTCCATGGGCATACGCTTTAGTATACCCCATGTAGACGAGGCCTTAGTAGGAATATGACAAGTTTTGTAAATTATGCTGTGTGCAAATAGGTATTTTAATGTTTTATTGTAGTGAAAATAGCGGTTTGATAGACAGTTGTGTAGATACTGAGTGGCCTTATAAATCAGTAGAACCTTCTTTTTATTCTACTGGTCATGTTCTTTCAGAAAATATATGGATGGGGGGGGGGGGCTTTTACAAACTCTGAAAACTGTAAATGAAAGATGAAAACCTTCAAATTTTTAGAGAAATTTGGATATTTACATTTTTGCATACGTTAGATTTTCACCATTTCGCAAAAAATAACAAATATTTGTTATTTATTAACTCAATACAGGTTAAACTTTTATATTTAGCAGGAATTTTGTAAAATGTGCTGTGTTTTAGTCTGTTAATAATGATTTTAGTGTATTCTCTGTGAAAATATTGCTTTGATAAACATTTGTGCAAATATCATGGGGCCTTAAAAATCAGTAGAACCTTCTTTTTATTCTACTGGTCATGTGCTTTCTGAAAATATATGGTTTTGGGGATATTTTACAAACTCTGAAAGCTGTAAGGGAAAAATGAAAACCTCCGGATTTTTAGAGAAATTTAGTTTTATATTTTGCATACATTCAATTTTCACCATTTCACAAAAAGGTGCAATGTAAAATTTACAAATATTTGTTATGTATGAACTCATTATGAATACAAGTAAGATTTTATATTTAGTAGGAATTTAGCAGGAATTTTGTAAAAATTGCTGTGTTTGTACCTGCTAGTAATGATTTTAGATTATTGTTAGTGAAAATATAGTTTGGATAAACATTTGCGCAAATATCAAGGGGCCATAAAAATCAGTGGCAGCTTCTGTTTATTCTACAGGTCATGGTATTTCACAAAATATATGGTTTGGGGGCTTCTTACAAACTCTGAAAGTTGTAACTAAAAATGAAAACCTTCAAATTATTAGAGAAATGTGGATATTTACATTTTTGCGTACGTTCCATTTTCAACATTTTGCAAAAAGGCACAAATTACAATGTATAACTATTTGTTATTCATTAACTCAACATAGGTTAAGTGTTTATGTTTAGAAGGAATTTAGCAGGAATTTAGTAAAATTTGCTGCGTTTTTATCTGCTGCTAATAATTTTTGTGTATTGTTAGTGAAAATACTGTTTTGATAAATATTTGTGCAAATATCGCTGGGCCTTAAAAATCAGTAGCACCTTCTTTTTATTCTACAGGTCATGTTCTTTCAGAAAATAAATGTTTTGGGGGTCCTTTTACAAACTATGAAAGCTTTAATTGAAAAATGAAAACCTTCAGATTTTTAGAGAAATTTGGATATTTACATGTTTACGTACGTTAGATTTTCAGCATTTCGCAAAAAGGTGCAATTTAAAATATTTGTTATTTATTAACTCAATACAGGTTAAACTTTTATATTTAGGAGGATTTTTTTTAAAGTTTGCTGTGGTTTATCTGCTAATAATGATTTTAGTGTATTTTCAGTGAAAGTATTGCTTTGATAAACATTTGCACAGATATCTTGGGGCCTTAAAAATCTGTAGCACCTTCTTTTTATTGTACTGGTCAGGTGATTTCATAACAGAGATGGTTTGGATGGGTCTTTTACAAACTATGAAAGCTGTAAAGGAAAAATAAAAAAGCAATGGAAAGATTGCAGAAATGGTCCAACCAGCTGAGTTTAAAAGTGGAACGCAGGGCCTGGCAGCAAAGGTTAAAGTTTCATTCAGCTCCAGTTTGTAAATGTTAAACACAGATCCTAATGGGAGTGTTGATTGCCACTTTAATAATAGCACCAGGTACAATGTTGAACCTTTATAATAATGATGGGCAAAAAAACATGATTCACTAGGAGCTGCCAGTGGAAAAGGTTCAGGAATGGAGCCCATGTTTGTGGATAAATTAAAAGTGAATATATCCTTTGTTTTCCTATTTGCCACCCATGTTCTTTTTGCCTATCCCTGTCATTAGTTTGCTTTCATCTTGAGTGTACCTGTCTACGAATAGACCAAAACCCAATTGTCCTTCAATTAAAATCAAGGTATCCCAAACTGAGCACATTCATCACTCTGTTTCAAACCGATTTCAAATAAGATCGCAGTGATGACACACCCAAAAAAAGTCCGGGTTCGGGTCCGGGGTTCTGGTATTTTATTCCATGTGTTGAATAGCTGCCAAGGGCAGCCAATCAACAAGTGTTTCACTGGTTTGCCCTTAGAAGCCATCACAGCCATGCCTACTAATGTCATGGCTGTGATTGGCCAGTGCATCATGTGACCCAGCCTCTATATGGGGCTGGAGTCACCGTGCTGCATGTCATATGCTCTCAGGATAGTTTAGGGAGAGGATGCTGCTGGCTCTGTGAGGGACAGATTGCAGATATTATAGAACATCTCATCCTGGCAAAGTTTCTTCCAGCTTCATAGAGCCATATTATTGTTCTAAAATTTAGAACAATAATATGGCTCTCTATGCGGCTGGAAGAAACTTTGCCTATACAACCTGGAGATGATTTTAGAACAATAATATGGCTCTATGCAGCTCCAAGAAACTTCCCCTATACAACTTGGAGATGATTTTAGAACAATAATCTTTCCCTTAAAGCAACAGCTGGAACCTTTCTCTGTACAACTTGGAGATGATTTTAGAATCTAAAATCATCTCCAAGTTCTACAGGGAGAGGTTCCTGCTGTTGCTTAAAGGAACAGATTATTGTTTCTTGCTCAAAATTAAAAAGTACACCTACATTGCTGGTTTAAAAAAAAAAAAAAAAAAAATGCCAAAAACTACATTTGCGGCCAGCGGTACATTTCTTGCACAAAAATAAAAAAAACAGTGTTGACTACCTCCTCCTCCTCCACCGCCACTTTCACCGCCTCCTCAACCTCCAACTCCACATCCACCTCCATTTTTGATTTTTTTATGTGATTTTAGCTTAAAAACTTAAAAATTATTTTAAGTTATTTCCCTATCCCCATTTCTTTGTGGGGCACTTGTCCCCCACTTACCCCCATTTTCCTTCCTTTTGCAGACCTCTAGGACTTTAACTGGGCTTTAAATTATAATTCCACTGTTGTTGAGAATAAAAAACAATCCCTTCTTGGTAATTTTTTTTAACTGCAAGGATTTTTCCAAACTTTGTTGCAGATCCCTATGTTTATTACTGCTCTAAAGAAATAGCTCTCTGATTCACTGTGTTCCAGATGGATTCTGAATGGGAGGGTCTGGTTCATTATAATCAGCTAGTGCACTTTCAGTGCTCTGAAAAAAGCTGCAGGGTCTGCATCCCTATAGAAGTATTAAACCCCTGTGGAGTATCTCACTAAAACCTACAGCAGACTTCTGTGATAATGAGTGAGCCAAACACACAAGCAGGAAATGACATTTGAGGAGGTGTTCTGTACATCATCAGTGTACAGAACACCTCCAGGTTGCCAAATTGCATTCAATGTTACAGAAAATGACAGCGCTGCAGTTTGAAAAGGAAAGGTTATTTTAAAAAACATTAAATTACAATATAGCGTGTCTATCAATTGTATATAAAAACAAAAATAATTCTGCACTGGGGAAGATTTTAACACATAAAAGCAGCCACCAAAATCTGTGATACCAAATTAGTGCATAACAAAATCAAATAGTGGGGTGCTAAATTAATTCAACAGGGCAGAAAATATACCATACTTAATGTACATAAAACTATAATATAAATTAATGATAAAAAATCTAAATTCATAAAGTGCAAAAAAAATGTGATATAAATGCAAATTTACATTTCATAAAAAATACACCAACATAATAAAATTAGTGTGTTGAAAAACCAATGTTCAAACCCTATAAACAAATACTATGTCCCAATTCATGCATTAAAAAAAACATCCAAGAAAGTATATAAGATGTATAGTCCCATATCCAAGTGCAAGTGAATGCCGCTCTCATCCAATAAATATAAGCATTCCAAGAAATAGATAGTTGTTATTACATCCAATGCTGATCACCACAGTGATATCACCCGTGATATAAGATAAGGTTGGCTCCTTACCAGATAATATGGACCATAATAAATGATCAACAGCGCATTTTAAATAACCAGGATGTCTCCCTGTCACTCCTCATTCCCTTGCAGCCAACTCTCACAGCAATGTAATGGAAAGCAAGAAAATGACTTCTCATAGCACAACATGTACAAATCTGTATCTTTAATAATAGAAGTGCACTTACATATTTTCCACAGTAAAATCGCATTAAAAGATGCACAGAACGGCTTCCTGAGCAAACAATCTCCAAACACCCCTCTTTCGGCAGTCAGATAGTGTAAAGGCGTCATGTGTAGGCCCTGCCCGAGAATTACGTCTTCAGGGGGTTTGGGTAACTCCAAATGTATCTTTTATGAAATGTAAATTTCCATTTATTTCACATTTTTGCACTTTATGAATTGAGATTTTTAGGATTAATTTATATGTATGAGTTTTATGCACATGGTATATTTTCCATCAAGTTGTATTGATTTAGCACCACACTATTTGATTTATTTATCAATTGTATATGTCAGGGGTCCCCAAACTACAACTACAGGACACATCTGGCCCACTACAAGATTTCATGTGGCCCAAAGCCAGGGTCAATGGCGTATTCTCAATGTGCATTGATTCAGGATTAAGGCCAGCTGAGGCTGCCTATGGTCTTTGCATCTGATGTAAGGGGAGACTCTGATGGGGACCCTTATGTAAGGTGGACTCTGATGGGGCTCCTGATATAAGGGGGGGGGGGGCCTAAAGAGGAACATGATGTAAGGGGGGACCCTGATGAGGAACACGATTTAGGCCTCATGCACACGGACGTTTTTTGACGCCGGCGTTTTTTTTGCAGCTCTCCATGTTAGTCAATGGCCCCATAAAAACGGCGTTTTTGAGCTGTAGGTGGCGTCGGCGTTAGTGAGCAGAAAGTAGAACCCATGGCCATCGCGTTCTGAGGCTGTAACGTTTTGACGGTTTTTTACGCCGACGCCACAATATGCCAACAAACGCCAACAAACGCCACCTAATATTGTACCGGCGTTTTTTGACGCAGACGTTTTTAGGTTGAAAAATAGCAGAGGGATGATTTTTTTTAAAAAACGCCTATTGACGCCGACACTCACTAACGCTCAAAAACGCCAATGCATAACGCCGAAAAACGTCGACTTTTTTTCCTTGACGTCTGACCCGACGTTTTGTTTATTTTTTTAGATACGCCTGTGTGTATGAGGGCTTAAGGGGGGACTCTGATGGTGATTTTTTCTTTTTTGATTTGATTATATGACGTGACCCTTGTACTGGAAAGTTTGGAGACTGGTATAGGTTATATATATTTTTTTATTTGTTTTTTCTTGGTGGAGGTACACTTTAACTGTACTTTTTTTTTTTATCTGTGAACTATTAGCCTTTGTTAATTTTATGCTTCATCTGTCTGAAAGATATAGAAAAACAGCTGGACCGGCTATATGGAAAAATGGAGTCCCCTTTAACCAAAGAAATGATCAAGTGATTCCGCTGCAAGAAATGCTTTACGCTTCACTTATTTATACAACCGCATTCAGCATAATATTTCACATTTTAATCCAGACGTAAGCTTTTTTTTATATTCTGGAAGATGAGCCCCTTCGGCTTCACAAACTGAAAAAAAGGATTTGTGACGGCCGTGTTCTTCTGAAAGCTGGGAAAACATTACATAGGGAATTACATGTGACATTACCAGCTCCGGCTTTTGGTTTATTAGATAAAGCTTTTGTGAGGCTGCAAACAAATACCTATTAAGAAGGCCTAAAACACGTGGCAATTCCCATCTCTCCTGATTACTCGGCAATGCCTTCAGACGGTACTTACTGTCTGTTAGATTTGGCTATCTCATCAAACAAAAGTTTCCAGCGCGGGCGTCCGGTAATAAGACGGGAGTTCAAAGCCTGGTATTTTTCACCAATTATTTTCTGCAAGAAATGGCACAGTGGGTTTCCATAAGAATTTGTGAACGAGGGGATTACACATTGTGTAATGCTTTGATAACAGCATCTATTGTATCACTGCCGAGCGCATGCTTCCATCTTTACAAAGTGTAAGCGCAGTGGGGGAGTCAACAGCTAATAATGACTTAGGTAGTGTGCCGGGCAGAGCTCAGGAATACTGATGTGAACTAAAAGATGAGTTAATATAAATCCTGAACTTGGTCTACGAGAAGTCATCTTCTTTTCTTATACAGAGGCACACTGCCGATCAGCAACATACAGGGGCGTGCTTGAAAAAGTGCCAATTAGTTCAATGATTGTTTAGTCATTTTTACAACCGGGATAGCCATTTGAAAGCCTTCTGCATTTCTAAAGAATTTAAATATACATTTTTTTTTAATTAAAAATAACAAACATGTTATACTTACCTCCCCTGTTTCAGTGGATTTGCACAGAGCAGCCCGGATCCTACTCTTCTCGGGTCCCTCTTCTGTGCTCCGGGCCCCTTCCTCCTGACGAGTGCCCCTACAGTAAGCAGCTTGCTATGGGGGCACCTGAGCCCAGTCACAGCTTTGTGTATCTATTCAGACATAGAGCTGCTGCCTGTCCCCGCCCCCTCTCTATTCTCATAGGATTTTGATTGACAGCGATTGACAGCAACGGGAGCCAATGGCGATACACTGTTGTCCTAGCCAATGAGGAGGGGAGTCCTGGACATCGAGACAGTCCTACAATATTGCTGGAGCTAGATGGACCTCAGGTAAGTGTTAGGGGGACTGGGGGGGGGGGGGGGGGCT
>BLSH010489184.1:3011374-3024482 GCA_018402905.1 Glandirana rugosa
CGAAAAAATTTCACCGTTAGTCGTGAGGGTAATCCTAGACACAAGTTTGACCTCGACTTACCATGAAATTTCCAAAGTTGTTCCGAACGACTTTCGAGATGTTTACAAAACAGTTTCGGACGAAAAGTGTGACGAGAATATGTTCGATTTCGGGTACACTTTGTCCGGAATTTCACCAGTATTTCCGTCTGCAGAAGAACAGAATTACGAAAAATACATAATTCGATTTTTCGGAAGACACACGACTTCGGGGTATTACATATAAATTTAAGAAATCTTTACGTCTTCCGAAAGTTTACCGATAGGGCCAACATCCCTTCAGCACACAGAAGGCTTTCTAGCTTAATACATAAAAAGCATTAGGGCAAGAAGACGTCTGCCTTTATGACCACTTTAAGGCCTGTTTCACATGGGCTTCAGCTTGTATAAGAGCAGTGTGAACAGCAGGCTTTGGCAAAACATTTGTAGAGCTTTCAGCAAGCCTTGTTGAAACATTTAAAGTACCATTCAGCTCCAGTTTGAACACAGATCCTAATGGGAGTGCTGATTGCCACTTTAAAAAAGCTGCTAGCAGGCTTCAGCACTTGTTGAAACTTGATGAAAGCCTGCTAGCAGCTTGTTTAAAGTAGCAATCAGCACCCCCATTAGGATTTGTGTTCAACATTTACAAAGTGGAATTGAATGGTATTTTGAAGCTGGATTCACACTATTGCGAATTGGATGTGGGTTTCCCCGCATTCAATTCACATGTCAGGAGATTATGACCGTCTCTCTATGGAGCCAGTTCACACATCTCCAGAGCATCTCCAGTGTGAATTGCACAGGAGTCCTGTGCATCCTCTGGTCCATTTCAGGTCTAAATTCAGCCAAAAATTCGGGCTGAAACCGGACCTGAAACAATAAATGGGAACGCACCGGACCCCTGTTGTGAGACGCTTCGTGCTGCGGTGTGAACCCAACCTAAAGGCTTCAACAAAGCTTGCTGAAAGCTCTGCAAATGTTTTGTCAACACATGGGTGGCAGAGGGTGGTGAACATATAGGGTTCAAGCATATTTTTAATACCCCATGTTAACATTGCTGGTGGTCGACACTGTATGTATTGTCCTTTACTGCCATTGTCTGTATACATTGCCCTTGTTATATTGCGGCAAATTTTTACAGCACGTTGCTTTCCATTCAAATGAATAGGACTGCACCAGAACCACAATGCAACCATGCCTAATGCACTTAGCTGTGGCACAGCGGGATTTCCCCCGTAGAAAAAAATCCAGCATCCAGGATGCGGCTTATCACTTGTTAAAATGTTTTCATAAATGTATTACAAAAAGGTTAAAGTGGTTATAAAGATTTTTTTTTTTTTTTGGTTTCCCAAAATAATAATCATGTTATACTCACCTACTCTGTGCAATCTACTGAACGACTTCTGTAGAACCTCCCTGCCTATATATGAATCAAAATTTGTCAAATCATTGCTGAACCTGTTGAATTTTGATCCATGTGCCATTCAGAAAATGCTTTACACTTTTTGAATGAATTGCAAATCTGATTGGATGAGGTGGAGCAGTGATGTCATGGTCTCCACCTCGTCCAAACACAGAATGCTTTGCATTTATTCAGAAAATGCAAAGCATTCTCTAAATAGCAACCATTCAGAGTGGTCGACCTCCTATCTTCAGATTGCATCAGGCCGGCCACTCAGCATGTGATACGGAAGCAAGTGGAGATCACTGGAGTAGCAGTGTCTATTTTAGTGAATTCCAGCTTCTAAGGGCATCGACCAGGTATGGTATATACACAGGTACATTATACATCCATGTTGGACCTATGTAATTATATATATATTATCCATAAATGGAAATCTTTAAATGTTAACAATTATTCATTCACCAACAGTCAATGTCTGGTGGAGTGGTGGTCTCATTCACTGCCTTATAAATATTCCCCTTAAACACCAACTTCAGCCAAAGCTTTTTGGACAGATCTAGGACAGAAAATACTTCTGTCATGTCAATTATAGGTAAGGGTTGGCTATACTGATCCTTTTCTTTTATATATATATATACTGTATATAGTTTTTTTTCTAAATTTATATACTTTTTTTACACAGGCTTGTGCCCATTGTCTAGCACTCAGAAATATTTTGTTTCTAACTGAGTAAACCCCAGGATAATAGCTTTTATTCCCTCTACTATGTGGAGGTATTTACACATTTTCCTTTTTCATTTGGTAATTTTCCACTTTTTATCCCTTGCTACGCTTGCTATTTTGTGCTTATATTTTTTATTTATTTCCTTAGGAATCTTTTCCTTCTTCTGCCATTTTTATCCCTTGTGCTTGCCTTTGGGATCCATGGGACTTTGTATGGTACAGCTGTAGGCCACAAACACAGTTTCTTCCTTCCTTAAATATACCTGCTACTGTTGTTGTCACATCGTGAGTATTGTTACTTGTACTATGATGTTTGCCAATATATGCATGTCTTTATATTGCAGTTTGGGCTATTATCCTACATGTCATTTTTTTTCTAGATATTCTTTTCAAGTGAACATCTTCATCCCCCGAAGAAGGCAATTTGTTGAAACGCGTTGGAATTTCTATGTCCGCTCAGTTCAGTTTTACTTTACGTGCATTGGGTTCACCCCTTTTGTACTTACTATATTGAAACTACTGTGTGACCTTTTATTCTAACAGTATAGTTAAAATGTTTTTCCTCATTTGAGGTTATTTATATATTGTCATAATACATTTTGTAATTTTTGAACATCATTTTCATTCTCTATATTATCCCCTGGGTATCGTATAGTCCCAATTCCCTTCCATACCCCATTGTGGGTTTTTTGCATTACTTCTGTTGTGTCTTTATTGATGTTTTTGTCCCTGTAAGGGATATTTCATCTCATTTCCTATTCCTATGGTAGTCTGTGACCCCTGGACAACAAATATGGGTAGTAGTTGTCACTGAGACAGGAATACAAAGGAAATAATAATGACCTGACAGAGTTTCTATACCTTCTCCTTTAAAAGAAAAAAAAAAAAACAACAACCTTGTTTTGCTGCAGTCTGTGTCCTAACTATTTCCAATCACTTCCTGTCCATACAGGAAATCAGGACTAATTTCTCCAAAGGGGGGTCACAGACTACAGTAAAAACCTTACAGGGGTTCAATCCCTATCCCATTCATTCTACAATTAAAAAGAAACATTTTGGCTGGAGTTGGGCTTTAACAAGCTGTCATATGATTATGATTAATCCTGTCTACTAAACTTAAATATACAAAATATAAGTGGAGATATCCTGTAAGCCTGTACATAAAACATAACTAAATTACTTTCTGCCTCTTACCCGCATCCCTTCCGTCTCACTGAGGTACAGCCGGATGTTCATGTAGTCAGGACGGTTTTCTTGCCAAAGCTGGTGGAAACAGATAAGCAGAGTAAAAAATGTGAATGATGATGTGGAGGGGGGAATAGATTGTATGTTTCATCCTGAATTCCCTACTACATGTGTGGAGCATTGCAATAAATAAAAATAAATGCCAAGCAGCTTGTCAATTTATAACTAACGTGAGAGGTGCAAATCATAAAAGCAATTCAAAAACGCAAAGTCTGATTATTGGAAGAAGTCTGAAAGGAATGTTAGTATGGCACACATCAACCAGTTGGTTATAATTAATTTTCTAGAAAAGAAACAACACTTATTACTTGCTATGGGCAACACAGAAAGCCTTAAAGCAGATCAGACAGGGTGCCATACACACAGGCCGAATGTCGGCAAGTTTTTTTAACCAGCCAAAGTCTCCTAGTAGTGCATTATCGGGAGACTGTGTCTGAAGCAGCCAGAAGAGCTAGCAGTCTCCTGATTATTTAACAGGAGAATATAGCAGCACAGGCCCGAGTGGCGGCTGCAGAGAAGAGAATCTCAGAAGAAAAATGCTGGATCCGTTGGGTGGGTGAGTACCTAAATTGAGGACAACCCAACATCAGGTAAGCAGGGAAAAAAATAATGGGGGGGGGGGTGAAGTTTATCACTTTAGGGCCCCATTCAAGCTTGTGAATGGGATCATTAGTAGGTACATGTGGGAAACCCAGCGGGGGTTCCTGTTGATTAATTAAGAGCAAGGGGAGGTTGAGAGCTTCTGCAGATAATCAGCTGCTTGCAAGTAATTTCTCAGGAATGATTACCTGTGGATGATTGACCCTGGGTGCAACAGTTGGTCAGAGATCTAGGCAAGAAGCTAGTTAGAGGAGAGATTGTAGCTGAAGGGTCAGGGTCTACTGTTTATGTATAATTAGAAGGAACAGATAATCTGCTTTGTTTTCCACTCCACAGGCTGTCTCCGATTTGATCCATAGAAAGACCAGAGAAAAGTGGTTACATGATGGACAGAATGATGGAAGACAGCAAAGAGCTGTGGAGAGCAAGGCCTTTGATGTATTACAAGCCTGGACTTGTTTCTAAAGAACTTTAGAATGGACTGTATAATGAACTTTTAGCCACACCTTCTCAGTGACAGAAATATGGGAAGGGTTGCATTCAAGGAAAATGAATGTGCAGAATGAGTTGTTAGTGATGAAGAGATTTTCTGTGTGTAGTCTGAGAGAAAAATCAAGGGCGGAATGTGTTGCTTTTGATATAAAATATGATTTTCCTATAAGAGTGTCATAGCATGACAATGAGATTACTATCAGGTTTGGCTTGAGTGGATACTTCTCACACAAATGCTGTTGGATACAATGGGAACATGGATACCATTGTTGTGTTCAACATGTTGACAGTTTGAGTCTATTGTCTCTATAACTACAGTAAACAGTTAATGTATTACCTATTGCATGTATGATGGCAGAGTGCCATCTGGAGGTAGAATTTGAGAGTGCATCTCTAATTGAATTGCAGAAATGTCTTTCTGTTAGTCAGTTGTTATGGTAAACAAACTGAGCTATATAAAGATTGCCAGGCATAAGCTGGAGGCTCACTCACCATGCTGTAAGACCATAAGAGGAAAAATATGTAACAGCCAACAAGAAGGTGTCTGATCTCCAGAAGCCTCGTTGTCAACGGAGATCACAAACACAGTAATTGGAGCTAAGTAACTTTTAAGTGTATTTCTACTATTACAGACCATAGTTTCTGTTTATTTGCTAGGTTATTCATTTGCTATAGATATCTGTCAGTTGTGTACTGTATTCCTAATATTGGAATAGTTTTGTATGTACAGCATTTTTGGATAGTAAAAGCACATTTATACACTGCACAGGTCTCAGCTTCCTCGATTATACTGCAAAGTAACCTTGCTAGACAGACGCAAGCAAAACAAGTGGTCACGTGATCAGGCAGACCTTCCAACTCCCCGAGGCATAATAACCCATTTAAAGGAACACCGGTTCTGGGTGGGAAGTGGTTAAGGAGAACTACTGTAAATTTAAGGTGAAAAGCTATTTGCCAAAGCTAAAGTTAGAGGCTGATTGATTACAATGCACAGCTGCACCAGATACGGTATGTTCACGTTTTACTAAATCTCCCCTTATAAGCTTATGTTACAAACAATTCCATGCACCAGTGTCCTCCCCTTCCTAAAACTCTCAGCTTCTGGAGGTTGAGTTACAACATTCAGGGCAGATACAGACAAAAATACCATGTGTGTAGGGAATCTAAAATGTTGCTTGCATGATGTCTGTTGGATTTATTCCTAAACTGAAAGATTTATTACTGAATAATTGTTGTCATAAATGCATTGTTGTGTTCTAGGGCTGAATACTGTCAATCCTTGTGAGCATTGACTCACAGCCCCTGAACATATCATGTAATTTGCATGCACAAGCTGTCCACCATAGGTGAAGCATATAGCATATACTGTATTGTGAAATGTCCTTGCTTCTCAAGTACTTCTCTAGAGAACACAATGCATCTCCATTATTCTCCACATTATACTTACGCTATAAAGGTGCTGTACACACACCACTGAGATAATAAACGTTCTAAGCCGCATTCACTATCTATTTTGTGTTCTATCATACCTGTACATGCTGTTCAACCCAGTGGGGAATTTTCATATCAGCTGGTAATGGAACTGAATTGCTTACTGAATGCAATCAATTATTTAACCCCTTACTGCTGGCCCTTTTAAAGGTTCTTAATGCCAGAGATGTTTCTTGGCATTCCCAATCACTTGATCACTATGATTGGCTGTCACAGTGGTGATGCAAACAGGAGCCCGCATGACTCCAGATCAACTTTCTTTGCAAACATTCTGCAAGTCTGCTGCAAGTTCTGGTTCAGTTATTTTGTGCAATAGTCATCCCACCACAGGGGTCACTGTGGCTGAATTTTCATGCTGTAGACTTGCAGAGCTCTTGTTGTAGACTCACCACAGCAACTCTGTTCTTGCTAGAGACCTGCCACGCAAATTTGCTACAAATTGGAAATGTGTCAACTAGAACTGTCACAAATGTGTAGCAAGTTATCCTTGCTATCGGGGAAGGAGCTGTTGGTGACAGCACCTTCATGGTTCTTGAGGTAAGTTCCCAGCACAGAACAGTGATGCAATTTATAAGCGAATATGTGGCATCACCCTGTTAAAGCCCAATGTTGTGGTGCCACATTAATGTGGACGGCTGATGGCAAGTCCAACTATTGAGAAAAATGTTGTATTCTGGTACCTGTATGGAGTAACTCCCTGTACTGATAGTATTTAACATATGAATTCCTGTTTTATTTCACATGCTTTCTCAAAGACAAAAAAAAATGTAATTGTTCAAAGTGTTACTGAACATAGGACCCTGCATTCACTATATCTGGTCTCCCACAGTACACATAACATGAAAATGCAATTATTTTAGTAAATATAAATGGCTAAATACATTTTCTCATCAGCAGTATATAGCAGTCTTATGATGTCTATTAGTGTCTGGTTACAGCTTGTAGGAGGAGTTTTCATTCTCCTCTGACTGTCCTATGAGGATGCAGGACCCTGACCCTCTGTGTGGACAGTGCTGATTGGCCCTGTGCTGATTAGGCATGGGCCGAACACCCCTCCCCCCCTTCGTTCGGTTCGCACCAGAACATGTGAACAGAAAGAAAATATGTGCAAATGGCGTTAAAATCAATGGGACTCGAAAATGCTCATTTTAAAGGCTTATATGCAAGTTATTGCCATAAAAAGTGTAAGGGGACCTGGGTCCTGCCCTAGGGGACATGTATCAATGCAAAAAAAAAGTTTTTAAATCAATCGTTTTTTCAGGAGCAGTGATTTTAAAAATGATTAAAGTGGAAAAAAATGAAATATTCCTTTAACCAGTTGCCGGCCGCCCATCATGACTTGACGGCGGCAACTTGGTTCGTTATCACAAACCACCATCACCTGACAGCAGCTGCGAGATCGCGCATTGTGAGCGCGCGTGCCGACTGTGTTCTGGGGGAACCAAAGAGCAGGTAGGGCAGACTCGATCTCCGCCAGCTACCCGCGATGTCTCCCTCGCAGTGAGAGAACGGAGGTCCGTGTATGTAAACACAGATTCTCATTCTGACAGAGGGAGAAGGGATGTGATCACAGGCTCCCTGTATATGGGAGCCGCGATCACTCCCCTCCCTTACTCAGCCCAGCCCCCATACAGTTAGAACACACTGAGGGAACATAGTTAACCCCTTAGCGCCCCCTGCAGGTTAACCCCTTCACTGCCAGTAACATTTATACAGTAATCAATGCATTTTCATGCATTGATCGCTGTATAAATGCCAATGGTCATAAAAAAGTGTCAAAATGGTCCAATATGTCCGCTGTAATATCGCAGTCCCGATAAAAATCACAGATCCCCGCCATTACTAGTAAAAAAAATAATAAGAAAAACATAAATTAATTATCATCATTCGTAAACGCATTTACCAAAATGAGGAATATAAATCGGCCAAAAAAAGTATTTTTTTATATATCTTTTTTTTTCGATATGTATTATAGCAAAAGGTAAGAAATGTAAGTTTTTTTTTGCAAAATTGTCGCTCTTCTTTTGTTTATATATATCAAAAAAAAAACTATACCCCTGTGGAAGTCTTTGCAGACGAAACGCATCGGGTAGGCGATCCTGCTCCCATCTACTGCGCCAATTTTATTTGCAAGCTTGGAATTCCATGTGCTCGATACAAGATTTTAGCATTTTAATAAACCTTTTCCCGGTTAAACAGTATCACACTATGTAGCTATTTATTTTGCTGAGGTTCTTGGTGATACTATCCGGATCCCCTCATCCTTTTCCCCTATGTGGGGTATGGCCTTCTGAAGTGTCTGGATGATTCGGCTTCCTGTCCTTATCCTACTCCGTGGATGTTGGATGTCCTTGGTATCTGTGCCCAATCTGATCTGTGAGCATTTAACCAGATACATCTGGTAAGAGCTCCTCATCCATATTTGGTGGCGGTTTCATCTTGCATGGTGGTGGATTATTTCTGCACATTGTTCAATTCCAAATATTTGTGGACTTTTTAAGATTGTACACATTTATTATATATTATTTGGACTAAGATAGTCCCTGAATGGTGGACTAACTCAGATTTATCATGGTTTATGCTACAGGGTGGTTGTAGTATCACCCTATGTTTTATGGGTATTTATGTCCATGAATTTATGTCTATGTATTTTATGCACTTATCACTTTAATCAGTAGTTGTATTGTAGCATATGTACATAAGCGCTGCACGTTTTTTGATATATGTTTTGAGTTCAGTATATGTTAATGCTGATTGTGCTGGCTGCTCACAAATTTATTGGGTAGCGCGGTATTTTATCTACTTTATCACTTCTTTTGTTTATAGCGGTGATCAGAAATGACGAAGGGGGGATCAAATACCATCAAAAGAAAGCTCTATTTGTGGGAAAAAAAGGACGCACATTTTGTTTGGGTACAACATCGCACAACCGTGCAATTGTCAGTTAACCACTTCACCCCCGGAAGGATTTCCTCCTTTAGGACCAGAGCACTTTTTGCAATTCGGCACTGCGTCGTTTTAACTGACAATTGCGCGGTCGTGCAACGTTGTACCCAAGCAAAATATGCATCCTTTTTTTCTCACAAATAGAGCTTTCTTTTGGTGGTATTTGATCCCCTTTGCGTCATTTCTGATCACCGCTATAAACAAAAGAAGAGCGACAATTTTGCAAAAAACACAGATTTCTTACTTTTTGCTAAAATACAAATCCAAAAATATATATTAAAAAAAATTTTTCAACGGTTTTGCCTGATTTATATTCTTCCTCATATTTTTGGCAAAAAAAAAATGCAATCGGCATTTATTGATTGGTTTGCGCAAAAGTTGCCACGCTTACCGATGATTAATTTCTGGGGTTTTTATTTTTTATTTTTTTTTAATAGTAATGGTGGCGATCTGCGATTTTTAGCGGTACTACGATATTGGGGCGGACATGTCAGACCATTTTGACACTTTTTTGGAACCAATGACATTTTTACAGCGATCAGAAGTTTAAATGTTCACTGATTACTGTATAAATGTCATTGGCAGTGAAGGGGTTAACCTGCAGGGGGTAGTGAAGGGGTTAACTGTGTTTCCTGGGCGTGTTCTAACTGGGGGGGGCTGGGCTGTTATGGGCATAAGAGACCTAACTGATCTCAGTGACAGGGATCAGTAGATCTCCTATGCTCGCACCGACAGAGCGAGGAACCGCCGTATTTACATCGGCGGTTCCCCGCTCTTTGGCTCTGGCCGCTCATTGCGGCTCACCGGCAGACACTCCTCGGGAGCGCGCCCCCTAGCGGCCACTCCGCAAATCGCCATCTTTTTACGGACCCGTCCACACTGCCGCAGTAAATATACTGCGCACGGTGTGGAAGGGGTTAAAGCGACGCAGTGCCGAATCGCAAAAAGTGGGAAATTCTTCCAGGGCTGTAGTGGTTAAATATCGTGCCTGGGGGATCCCCTTAGTCTGCCTGTAAAAGGGCGCATCTCTGTGATGTTTAGAGCAGTGACACCACAAAATGACATTTGTAAAGGAAAAATTGTCATTTAAAATTGCTTGCAGCTGTACTGTATTGCTGGTTCCTGGCAATATAGATAAAAATCACTGAAAAAGCAATACGTTGGAGGTCCCCCCAAAATCCAAACCAGACCCTTATCCGAGCACGCAGCCCTGGCATGGCAGGAGGGGGTGGGGATGAGCCAGCACCCCTCCGAACCATACCAGGCCACATGCCCTCAACATGGGGAGGGTACTTTGGGGTACCCAAAGCACCTTGTTCCCATGTTGATGGGGAGAAGGGCCTCCTCTCTACAACCCTGGCCAGTGGTTGTGTGGGTCTGCGGGCGGGGGGCTTATGGGAATCTGGAAGCCCCCTTTAATCCTGACCCCCCCCCATTTTAATGGGTATGGGGTACATTGTACCCCTACTCATTTACCAAAAAAGTAGTAAAGTGGTACAAAAAACATGAGGCCGTTTTTGACAAGTCCTTTATTGTGTAAAATAGCTCTTTTGTTCCTTTCTTCATTCTTCCTCCAGTCTTCCTCCATCTTCTCTTACCCCGGTCCTCCTTCTGGTCTTCTGCTTCTTCTTTCAGTCTTCTTCCTTCCTCTAGTCCTCTTCTTCAATCTTCATCTTCTTTTTCCTTCGCTTTCTCCACCACTGCTCCCACTGCTGTGCCATCCAGAGGCGACTCCCAGAATGGGCAGTCATCAGTTTAAAATGTATTTTATAAGAAGGGGCAGGCCATCCAGTGATGTAGCTGAGTAGCCCTGCCTCCTCTGACATCATATGATGTCAGAGGGGGCAGGGTCACCAATTTTGTCACCTGGTGGCACGGGGTTCCCCTTAAAATCCATACCAGACCTGAAGGGCCTGGTTTAGATCTTGGGGGGGACCCTCACATAATTTTTTATTTACATTTTGACAGGGGGTTCCCCTTAAAATCCATACCAGACTTGAAGGGTCTTGTTGGGATTTTGCGGATACCCCTACGCAATTTTTTTTTAAAATTTGGTGCGGGGTTCCCCTTAATCACTTAAAGACAGAGCCCCGTTCTGAGATTTGGTGTTTACAACTTAAAATCTGTTTTTTTTTTTTTAAAGAAAATTACTTAGAGTCCCCAAACATTATATATATATTTTCTAACACCCTAGAGAATAAAATGGTGGCCGTTGCAATACTTTATTATATTATAGTTAGCTCAATTTGTTCTACATTGTGAAAGGAAATGTTATGTTGAGTAAATTGATACCTAACATGCCATGCTTGGTATGGCGACAAACTTTGGCACTTAAAAATCTCCATTGGCGAAGTTTAAAAATTTCTACAGGTTACCGGTTTTGGGTTACAGAGAAGGTCTAGTGCTACAATTATTTGTCTCACTGTAACGATCGTGGTGATACCTCCCATGTGTGGTTTGAACACCATTTTCATATGCAGGCGGGATTTACGTATGCGCTCGTTTCTGCGTAAGCTTGGCGGGACGGGGCACTTTAATTTTTTTTTTTCTTATTTATTTTACTTGTTATTTTTTATTTTTACACTGTTCATTTTAAAAACAAAATATTTGGGTCACCTTTATTCCTATTAAAAGGTATGTAAATATTCTGTGTAATAGAAAAAAAACATGACAGGACCTCTTAAATGAGTTCTGGGATCAAAATGACCTCAGATCTCATATTTATACTAAAAGTCAATAAAAAAAAAGAAAAAAGGAAAAATGACGCTTGCAGAAAAAAAAATTGTCTGCTTTAAGAGCATGACATGACCCAGTCAAACAGGTGCAGAAAAATTGGGCCTTGAGTGTTGGTGGTGGCAGAACACTATAACCCCTCTATAACACTATAACCCCTCCCAATTACTCTTGTTGGGCACAGGGAGGAGCCCTGCTGTTGTAATTTATTTAAAAAATTGTAATGACACGCCCCAGGCAAACAGGTGCAGAAAAATTGGGCCTTAAGTGTTGGTGGTGGCAGAACACTATAACCCCTCACAATTACTCTTGTTGGGCAGGGACAGGCCCTGCTGTTGTAATTTGTTTTAAAAATTGTAATGACACGCCCCAGGCAAACAGGTGCAGAAAAATTGGGCCATGAGTGTTGGTGGTGGCAGAACACTATAACTCCTCACAATTACTCTTGTTGTGCGAAGAAAGGGGACCTGCTGTTGTAATTTATTTAAAAAATTGTAATGACACGCCCCAGTCAAACAGGTGCAGGAAAATTGGTCCTTAAGTGTTGGTGGTGGCAGAACACTATAACCCCTCACAATTACTCTTGTTGGGCAGGGACAGGCCCTGCTGTTGTAATTTATTTTAAAAATTGTAATGACACGCCCCAGGCAAACAGGTGCAGAAAAATTGGGCCATGAGTGTTGGTGGTAGCAGAACACTATAACCCCTCACAGCTAATTTTGGGCGCAGGAAGGGGCCCTGCTGTTGTAATGAATTTCCAAAATTGTAATGACATGCCCCAGGCAAACAGGTGTAGAAAAATTGGGCCATGAGTGTTGGTGGTGGAGGCAGAACACTATAACCCCTCACAATTACTCTTGTTGGGCGCAGGAGCGGGCCCTGCTGTTGTAATTTATTTTAAAAATTGTAATGACATGCCCCAGGCAAACAGGTGCAGAAAAATTGGGCCATGAGTATTGGTGGTGGCAGAACACTGCAACTATACTATATATATATATATACACAGTGCCTTGCGAAAGTATTCGGCCCCCTTGAAATTTGCGACCTTTTGCCACATTTCAGGCTTCAAACATAAAGATATAAAACTGTCATTTTTTGTGAAGAATCAACAACAAGTAGTCAAAAAATAAACAATTTTTTCAAACTTTATAGGTTATTTAAAGCAAGGTGAAGTACTAACACAGGATGAACAACAACTAAGAAGTGTTTTTTACTGTCAAAATATAGAAATACAAACTTCGGACTTTACACCGTTTTCCAGCGTTTAAAGTTCCCCCGGCTTATGAAAGCGTTCCGTGACACATATATATATATATATCATATCAACGTCACAAGACGGTGGTGGTTATGAGTACCGGGTTAAAAAGACGTGGACAAACGGACCCCGTACAGTAATGTTAAAAATTTTATTTAATGTTGTCGTCCCGGGCGAGGACGCGGGTTGTTCTCATT
>BLSH010489184.1:3036939-3047764 GCA_018402905.1 Glandirana rugosa
CCTTAAGAAGTGCCCAGCTGGGCATCCGGAGGCTGCCCCTTGTGGGGGGGGGCAATGTTAGAAGATGTGCGGAGGGTTAATAGCATTTTGTTGTTGTTTCCTCTAATTCTTAGAGGAACAGCTCTATTTAAACTTCCTGCTTCCTGTAAGCAGATGCTGCCTGATCTTCAGCGTGTGCCCTGTTTTCCTGAGTGTTCTGCTACCCGTTATCTGATTCCTGTGACCCGGCCTGCCTGACCTTGCCTGAACTCTGCCTGCACCGACCCCTGGCTTGCCTACGACCATCCGACCGCCTCATCCTTCTGTACCTCTGCTGCCTGCCCGTTGCCGACCCTGCTCGTCCCTGACTCTGCTACTGTGCCTGCGACCATCCGGTCCCAACAAGTATCCTGCTCTAAACATCAGCACCCTTCCAGCACATCTCCTGTCCGCTGCTGACGGATACTCCTGGACTTCTACAGGCACTCTTACCCCACCGTGCTCCTGTGGCCGCTGTTCCCAACTCCAGCGGTCCCACGAACCGGAGTCGTAGGAGAGGCCACCCCCGACCGTCAGGCTCACTACCAGGTACCTAACAGGTTGTCTCTATGCTGGATAAGACATGGGGTTGTCTCTATGCTGGATAAGACATGGGGTTGTCTCTATGCTGGATAAGACATGGGGTTGTCTCTATGCTGGATAAGACATGGGGTTGTCTCTATGCTGGATATGATATGGGGGCTGTCTCTATGCTGGATATGATATGGGGTTGTCTCTATGCTGGATATGATATGGGGCTGTCTCTATGCTGGTTATGATATGGAGCTGTCGCTATGCTGGATATGATATGGGGCTGTCTCTATGCTGGATATGATATGGGGCTGTCTCTATGCTGGATATGATATGGGGCTGTCTCTATGCTGGATAAGATATGGGGCTGTCTCTATGTTGGAAATGATATGGGGCGGTCTCTTTGCTGGTTATGATATGGGGCTGTCTCTTTGCTGGTTATGATATGGGTCTGTCTCTTTGTTATCATATGGGGCTGTCTCTATGCTGGATGTGATATGGGGCTGTCTCTATGCTGGATGTGATATGGGGCTGTCTCTATGCTGGATGTGATATGGGGCTGTCTCTATGCTGGATGTGATATGGGGCTGTCTCTATGCTGGATGTGATATATGGGGCTGTCTCTATGCTGGATATGATATGGGGCTGTTTCTATGCTGAATATAATATGGGGCTGTCTCTATGCTGGATATGATATGGGTTTGTCTCTTTGCTGGATATGAAATGGGTCTGTCTCTTTGCTGGTTATGAAATGGGACTGTCTCTATGCTGAATATGATATGGGGCTGTCTCTTTATCGGTTATGATACGGGGCTGTCTCTTTGCTGGTTATGATACAGGGCTGTCTCTTTGCTGGTTATGATATGGGGCTGTCTCTATGCGAGATATTATATGGGACCTGTCTCTTTTCTGGATACGAGCCTGTCTCTGCTGTATATGGGGCTGTCTCTGCTGGTTATGGGCCTGTCTTTTTGCTGGTTATGGGCTGACTATTTGCTGGTTATGGGCCTGTCTCTGTTGTATATAGGGCTGTCTCTTTGCTGGATATGGGGCTTGTTATGGGGCTGTCTCTTAAGTGATATGATGGTGTCTCTCTTCTGGATATGGACCGGTTGAAATCATCTGGAAGTGCCTCTGAGTTAACTTTGTAAGAGCTGGGTATTTCTAATGTGTTGTGCATTTTACTACATTGCTTTTTATTAACACATTTTATACAAATTACTTATATAGCCCCCCAAATTATACTTGTTCTCTAAAGGGGCTGTGCTAGGAGGGGTGGAGACAAGGGTTCTAGGGGTGGGAAGGGGGTGGAGACAGGAGTGGTCTAGGAGAGGGGGGGGTTCCTGCACCTTTTCTCTGAGAAAAAAAGCCCTGTTTGTTTGTAAGTTGGATGTTTGTAACTCAGGGACTGCCTGTATGTGGTTTCCAGGAGATGGACTATTGGTATTGATTGCAGTGTTCATCCATTATTTGCTTGTAGTATGGATGCATGTTCTTTAATGGCGAGTGCAGCATGTGCTTATATCATATTTATTTGTAGGATCTTTAATGGCCCCCGATGGAGTAATATAATGTGGGGACCTACATTATTATCATTAATACTTGGATCTGTACTGTACTTACCAATTGAGAGATTCTAACCCTAGGTAAGGCTGTATGTTGGTACATTTTTAATCTTTGTAGTATTAATAGGGGCCACTAAAATCCACTGGAGTTGCCTTCCTTTTCCCCTGTTCCCCACCCATCCCCCCCCTTTTTTATAATCAGATTTACCCAGGTCTTTATAATACTTCTACAAGTGGCACCCTATCTGGTTGGGTAACGTGTCTTATGGGTGGATTCCCCCCCCCCCCCCCCTTTATATGTCCAGCCATATTCTTCCAAATCACACATGCATCAGATGCTTCAGTAAGTACACATTGTTAGCAATGTAACAGTATTTACTATGTCCTAATAAGGGTGCTTTTTATGCATTTTCACTGTTCACTGATTTTAGTGTTTATAAATGTGTATCAATAAAGGTGGAATTTAATTTGACATATTTGTATTCTTGTGCCTATAAAGTCCATGGAATTTGTCAAATAGTTTATATTTTCTTCTGGGTCCGTGCATTGCCACCTGGCAAGTACCCATAGGTTTTCTTTATAAAATTGCCTGTTTGTTGCCAACCTGAAATTATCTGACTAATCTCTTGCCTGCCTCGACTCCCTCTGCCTAGACCTGAGAACTCTCGTCTGCTGCCTGCCTCAACCCCTGTCTGGACCTGACTAATTTCTTGTCTGCCATCTGTCTTGACTTCTACCTTGACCTGACTACTCTCTTGCCTGCCTCAACGCCCCCTGCCTGGACCTGACTACTCTTTTGCCTGCCTCAACACCCCCATGCCTGGACCTGACTACTCTTTTGCCTGCCACCTGCCTCAGCCCTTGCCTGAACTCGACTACACTATTGCCTCTCGCATGCCAAGACCTTAGCCTGACCTGAACACTCTCTTGTCTACAGTCCTGTGAATATTCGACCCCTCGATGGGTGATGAGAAGGGGGGAAATCCTGCTGTTCTGCTTTAGAGTAGAAGTAAACTTCCATCTTTTGCTTTTACCTATAGGTAAGCCTATAATAAGGCTTACCTATACAGTAGGTAGTGTATATATCTCCTAAACATGCACCGTTTAGGAGATATTTAGTTTTAGCCAGTGACATCATTGGTGCATGCGCCCTGAAGGAAAGGCCACCCGTGCCATTTCTTCAGAGCCCCATGCCATGAACGGCGGCTCCTGTGTGCATGGCATTGCGACTCTGGCTAGTCACAGAGCCAGAGCCTGCGAACCCAGAAGCAAGACGGGTAAAGATGAGAGCACCTGCAGCGCTGACATCTTGGCGCTGGAAGAGCTTTGTTTCAGGCTGGATTCACACCTGTCCGGTGCGAATTCCAGCCTGTCTGCTGCCGGGAAGGGGCGGAGCCACCGCTTGGCGGCTCCTGTCCGTTCCCACAGTGCAGCATCTGCGGGGGGAGAGATGGGGAGGGGCCACAAGCAGGGGAAAATATCCCCGTTCAGTGCGGAGTGCAACTCCATGTTAGATGCGCTCCCATTGAACTCAACGGGCTGGGAATTCGCACCGCATTGCACAGAAAAGGCACACGTTTTTTGTGCAATGCGGAGTACGAATGCACTGAACAATGTAATTTCGCATCCAATTCGCATAGCTGTGAACCCAGCCTTAAGGTAAGTTTTAGGCAATGCATTCTAGCACATTATGCCTTTACCTTGCAGGTACAAATAAAAATTGCCCAACAATTTACAACCGCTTTAAATATATTTGTGTTGCATGCAATCAGTGTAAGTATCTTAATTTGACTTGATATCAGTCTCTTACAGTCACTGTACAGCAGAGGTTAAACTGGAGGAGGGAGAAGCAGCACATTATGCCATCAGGTGCAGTGAAGAGCAGGCTGAAAGGAGAGGACAGCTGAGAGGGATGAATTCACCAGCATGTTGTCCAGTCACAGGCTGGGGTGGGAAAGGCCTGTAAATGTTAATTAACTACATCAGAGAAAAGTCACAGATGATGTCTTATTAGACGAAACACGTTGGATTGAGTCACAGCCAGGCCATTGTGAGCCACATGTCTGATAGATCAATGGATTTTATTTTTTGGGTGCTAAGCCTACTGATGGAATGTAAGTGTTCCGTGCTTCTTAAATACATTTTGCTATAATACAGTTTTACACTTCTTTGGATGTTTGGACCGTATGATATTACCGGAAAAGTGGAATCTCATCTACAGCCTGGAAGTGTGAAACCCCTGTAGCCAGTCAATGGATTACTTTGGTGGAGATAAGAGTTGAGCGAACACCTGGTTGTTCGGGTTCGACCGAACTTCGCAGGAACGTTCGGGTTTGGTACCAAACGTTATCCGAACTTTACCCCGTACCCCATTGAAGTCAATGGGGACCCGAACTTTTCGGCACAAAAATTACTGTAAAAAAAGTACTGGAAAGTGCTAGAGGGCTGCAAAAGGAAGAAAATGGGAGATGTTATTAGATCTGCAATCTGTCCCTAAAAGCAGTAGTAATCTCTACCTAGTCCAGTATCAGATCGTTCTGTAATCAGATCTTTCTGTAATGCAGGTTGAGAGATCGTTCTGTAATGCAGGATGAGGTGTTATAGATCTACAATCTGTCCCTCACAGCAGTAGTAATCTCTACCTAGTTATTATCACTGCAATCTGTCCCTCACAGCAGTAGTAATCTCTACCTAGTTATTATCACTGCAATCTGTCCCTCACAGCAGTAGCAGTAATCTCTACCTAGTTATTAGATCTGCAATCTGTCCCTCACAATCTGTCCCTCACAGCACCGGCAGCTTCCTCTCCCTACACTAACCTGAGAGCATGTGACATGCAGCACTGTAACTCCAGCATCATATAGAGGCTGGGTCACATGATGCACTGGCCAATCACAGCCATGCCATTAGTAGGCATGGCTGTGATGGCTTCTAGGGAAAACCAGTGAAATGCTTGTTGATTGGCTGCCCTGCAGCTATTCAACATGTGTGATAAAATACCAGAACCCGAACATTTTTCTCAAGCATTCGGGTTCGGTACACGGACACCCGAAAGTTCGGTACGGACCCAAACTTTACAGTTCGGGTTCGCTCAACTCTAGTGGAGATTTATCTCCCTGTCAGGCTGTTTGACTTAGCACCGTAAGGTTTCTGAGTCCACGCTAAGTATAAGCGCATATATGTTTATTGGTGGTGGATATCACTTTCCTGGTTATCTACTTGCGGTCCTATGTGGAATTGTTTACTATTTCATCTGTGCATTCAGCGGTTTGCCTGAAGTTAAGCTTTAATTTCCAGTACAATGCAAGGAAACCAGTAACAGATGGGGAACTATGGCTACAATATAAATGAATGCACGATATTCTATATAAAGTACATATACAGCCTATTCTTGCTCTGAATGAAGTTCTCCTTTAGTGTGACTTATCCAACTCCTGCATCACACACAGTAGTTCTTTTGTATACAATACAGAAACCATTGAACACCTTTGATTGAACTGGATTGCCCTGTCACAGAAGCGTACAATAGTCTTGTGATAATAACGACCGAACATTGTTGGGAAATGTAAACAAGAACAGAATTCCAAAGATCGCTGTATACAGTGGGGCGAACACAATGAGAGTGCGTAACAGAGCAAAGAATGGAAAGAGCCCCAGAAAAATATATAGAGGCTTCTGTGGAAGGCAAGGTAAAGTAATTGGATCCATTAAACCCAGCATTCACATAGGAAGAGAATAAAAGAAAGTAGCTCTACTGACAAACATTAAATTACTTTCTTTACCTTTTTGTGTAGCACACACAGTAAATCGGCGAACCAGAGGAAAGCCTGGACGTCTCTGCATATCCAGATAAAATAAAGTCTTTGCAGTCTGTATTCCCTCCAGCTGTCTCTATTGGAATAAATTGATTAAAGTATTATTAAAGTAACTCAAATTCACATGTTTAACCAGCAGCATAAATGCTATACTTTATAGATTTTCCACTGTAATAGGGTAAGGCGAATACATTTCAGTCACAGCCTTGGTTTTAACAGAAACAGTTAAAGCAGCCTTTCTCAACCCTGTCAACAGAGGAACCCTTGAAATAATGTGGAAAAAGGGAAAAAATAACCGCACCCACTTAATATAAACACAGAACAGCCGCCAGCACAACACTATGACATACAGTGTAATCAAATGGACAACAATAGTGCAGCGCTATTCATATGAACAGATTAAGTACTCAGCACGTTAGTACTGATTAGGGTTGGTAAGCTCAGTTCAAGCCTAAAATGCCAAGAGGCAAAAAATTGGCTAGACACATCAAGGTAAAGCAAACCCAATAGATAGAAATAGGTATTTAATGATAGATGCAGTGTTAGTTCCGATCTAAACAGTTCACATAAATTAAGAAAACAGGGGAAAAATCTGGAAAGTCCCACACAGTGATCCAAATAGTAGGTAAAATTATTATTATTAGATCTTCACAAAAGTGCCGCCACCTGTGTCACTGGCTGTATAACTGCCCCCACCTGTGTTACTGGCTGCAAACTGCCCCCACCTGTGTCACTGGCTGTATAACTGCCCCCACCTGTGTTACTGGCTGCAAACTGCCCCACCTGTGCCACTGGCTACATAACTGCCCCCACCTGTGTCACTGGCTGCATAACTACCCCACCTGTGTCACTGGCTACATAACTGCCCCCACCTGTGTCACTGGCTGCATAACTACCCCACCTGTGTCACTGGCTGCATAACTACCCCACCTGTGTCACTGGCTGCATAACTACCCCACCTGTGCCTCTGGCTACATAACTGCCCCCACCTGTGCCACTGGCTACATAACTGCCCCCACCTGTGTCACTGGCTGCATAACTGGCTTATTGGGTTTGTTGGCTTAAGACCTTAAGGTGGAATTCTACTCTAGCCTATTGGATTTGCTTTCTCCTTGAGAGTCAGCTTTATGCTGGTCACTGCCGGTTTCCGGTGAGTGTTAATTTTACCTGGTGGTGGATAATGCTGATACACCTGCTTGCAGTTATCAGCACTTTTGTGAAGATCTAATAATAATATTTTCACCTACTATTTGGATCACTGTGTGGGACTTTACAGATTTTTCCAGTTTTCTTCATTTATGTGAACTGTTTAGATTGGAACTAACACTGCATCTATCATTGAATACCTATTTCTAGCTAGTGGGTTTGCTTTACCTTGATGTGTCTAGCCAATTGTTTGCCTATTGGCATTTTAGGCTTGAACTGAGCTTACCAACCCTAATCAGTACTAACGTGCTGAGTACTTAATCTGTTCATATGAATAGCGCTGCACTATTGTTGTCCATTTGAAATAATGTACTGATCTCAGGGAACTCCTGTTAAAAATTACTATATGTACAACTCTAGATACATTAGTGTGATGGTCAGTGGGAAGAATGCTCCTTACACTTGTGGACATTGGGAAGCCTTACCTCCTTACAAAAAGCTAAAAAGATCAATGGTGGCAGTGGGAACTTGTCTGAGAGGCAGACATTTCTCATGACTAGGGTATAAAAGATTCTTTGCTTTCCCAACTGCTTAACCACGACTCCTCCACTAACGTTTTTAAAGAATAACCACATGAGACTCAGGATGGAGTACAATGGCCATAGCAGCCTTTTATTAACCAATTATAATTAATTTATAAACATATCAACAGATAAACACATGTAACATATGAACATCCAGTATATTCTGCCAAAAATGGGAGTCGCAAGGTCCTTATGAGCATCAACTATTCATACCTGCATGACCACTGAAAATTTTTAGGCCTCCACCCACAACAAACACCGATGCGGAGACAAACAACTACACGCAGGTACCACCGTCCATAATAATGGAAGCAGTATCCAGGACGGGTCCCTACCAATGTACATATTCTTTATACTCAAAAACCCATAGCAGGACCTTGTACCCCACCATAGGAGTCACAAGGTCCTTGTGGACATCAACTACTTGTACCTGCGTGACCACTGAACATTTTTTTGGCCTCCAGCCGCAACAAACACCAACTTGGATACAAACATTTACACACAGGTACGACCATCCATAATAATGGGAGCAGTGCCCAGGACGGGTCCCTACCATGTACATATTCTTTATACTCAAAAGCCCATAAGGCTGACTGCACGTGTTGCCAAGTGCCAAGGTGAGTGCCCATGCAGGATCCAGTGCCCAAAGCGACATTACAGGCCAGCCTATTAGCAAAGGTATGTAGGACACACCCCCTGCCATGCCCCCTTAACCAGTTGCTGACCTCCCTATAGCAGTTGTTCTGGCACAGGGTGGCCGCACTGGGCAGGATCATGTGTATATATACTTGATCCTGCTCTTCTGGGTAGTGGGCACAAGTGCCTGCCGCCAGTGGCTCGCTCCCGCTGTGATTCTACACAGCGGGAGCCGATCAATGGGTCACATGGACTCGATGTCCACTGGCACTCACTGATCACTCAGTACACAGGCAGAATGGCAGTCTGTTTATGTAAAAAGGCACAATGCCGTTCTGTCAGTAAAAAAGGCATGGATCCTGTGTTCCTGCAAAGCAGGGACATGGATTCATGCCTTCCCCTAGTAAAAGCACCTCCCCCACTACAGTAAAACAAAAGCTAGGCTCATAGTTAACCCTTTGATTGCCCCTAACATTAACCCCTTCCCAGCCTGTGTCATTAGTACAGTGACAGTGCATATTTTTAGCACTGATCACAGTATTAGTGTCACAGGTCCCCAAAAAAGTGTCAGTTAGTGTCCAATTTGTCCGCCACAATATCGCAGTCCCGCTATAAGTCGCTGATCGCCGCCATTACTACTAAAATATAGATAAATAAAAATTCCATAAATAAAGTATATGCCATAGTTTGTAGACGCTAAAATATATGTTTATGGTAATTTTTTTCTACCAAAAGCATGTAGCAGAATACATATTGGCCTAAATTGATGAAGAAATTTGATTTTTTTACATTTTTTATTGGATGTGTTTTATAACAAAGTAAAGAATTGTTTTTTTTTCTTAAACTTGTCGGGGAGTTCTTTTTATAGCACAATAAATTTAAAACGCAGAGTTGATCATATACCACAAAAAGAAAGCTCTATTTGTGGGGAAAAAAGGGCAATTTGGGCACAGTGTCGCACGACCATTGAATTCTCAATTGAATTAACGGAGTGCCATATCGCAAAAAAAGACATTGGGAGAGAATTATACAAAAAAAATGATTAGTTAAACCCACGAGTGTTTTTTTTTTTTTGCCACTACTATTACTTTATTGGCTTTTGAAACTTACAAATGCAAATGAAAGGTTAAGCACTGGGAAACACTTTTTGAAAGATAAATAGTGCATTTTATATACAGCTATATAGATGAGACCAAAATAAGGAACAAATGAGAAGGAAAGAGGGACTTTGTTCCACATCAGGGACAGTCCCTCAAAATCAGAGACATTTGGGAGCTATGCCCAAAGCATGATGTCTTGCTGTTGCTGCGGCTCCCAATGTTTCACCAAGATTGCACCAATCTCGATGCACTGCTTCTTTTGTGGTAAACAGTGAACAGTTGATTGAAGAATCCAAAGATAAAATAATAAACTAGTTAAGCTAAGCGTGATTTGTCAGTAAGGAAGAAGAGGTCCATTACCTTAGGACACTGGCACAAAACTGAGGACTCAGAGTGTGGTAGGGTTATAGGGAAGACGCTTAGGTAGTGTGTCCTCTAAAACATTGTTCATTCACCTGAACATAGGCGGGCGCACAGGGTGTGCCCAGGCACACCCTAATCCCCCTGTACAGTACAGATTCCCTTTATTGCCCTGGCTCCCCCTGTCCCTTCCTCTGCTGCAGGCACACGCAGGGGGATGTTTTACAATAAGTGGGGGAAGGGAACAGTAAATATGTAATTTAACCACTTCAATACTGGGCACTTAAACCCCCTTCCTTCCCGGACCAATTTTCAGCTTTCATCGCTGTTGCAGCTTGAATGACAATTGCGCGGTCATGCGACACTGTACCCATATGAAATTTTTATCATTTTTTTCACACAAATAGAGCTTTCTTTTGGTGGTATTTAATCACCCCTGGGTTTTTTATTTTTTGCGCTATAAATTAAAAAAAGACTGAAAATTTTCAAAAACAATGTATTTTTCTTCGTTTCTGTTATAAAATTTTGCAAATAAGTAATTTCTCGTCATAAATTTTGACCAAAAATGATACTGCTACATTTCTTTGGTAAAATAACCCAAATCGGAGTTTATTTGGTGTTGGCGGACAGTGACAGATGTGACGGGGACTGTGACAGATGTAACGGGGACATACAGATGTTTTGTGCATGGTGACAGATGTGATGGGGGACATACAGATGTTTTGGGGACTGTGACAGATGTTTTGTGTATGGTGACAGATGTGATGGGGGACATACAGATGTTTTGGGGACTGTGATAGATGTTTTGTGTATGGTGACAGATGTGATGGGGGTCATACAGATGTTTGGGGACTGTGACAGATGTTTTGTGTATGGTGACAGATGTGATGGGGGACATACAGATGTTTTGGGGACTGTTTTATGGGGACACTTATGTGTACAGGGACAGGGGTATCAGTGTGCTTGGTGCACTGTGTGGGGGGCGATCTGTGAGAGCTTTCTGCATGAGATCATCATCATGCAGAGAGCTGTCACAGAGCTGCAGCTCCCCCCCCCCCCCCCCCTGTGTT
>BLSH010489184.1:3071496-3084678 GCA_018402905.1 Glandirana rugosa
CTGATTGACTTGATGACAAGACGTTTGTTGACCTTTGACACACACAGTGAAATTTATGAACAGTAGTTCAGTTAGTCCCGGTTTTATTTAAAGTGACACACACAGTTTCCAGTTGTTTGCAGAACAGTAGTTCAGTTAGTCCCGGTTTGAGTTAAAGTGACACACACAGTTTCCAGATGTTTGCAGAACAGTGATATGGGTTCGCCCTGGTTTTTGTTAAAGTGTTACATACAGTTTGCAGAACAGTAGTTCAGTTTGTCCCGGTTTTATTTAAAGTGACACACACAGTTTCCAGATGTTTGCAGAACAGTGATATGGGTTTTCCCGGCTTATTTATACTTTTTTGACACAGTTTGAAGATGATTTTAGAACAGTTATATGGCTTCTACCATTAATTAATACTTTTCAGACCCAGTTTGAAGATGGTCCACATCCACCTCCATTTTAGATTTTTTTATGTTTTTATTTTTTTAAAAATGCTTTTAGTTATTTCCCTGTCCCCATTTCTTTGTAGGGCACTTGTCCCACCCTTACCCCCCCATGTTCCTTCCTTTTGCAGACCTCTAGGACTTTCCTGGACTTTTTTACAGCAATTTTCATAACTTTTGGTAAAATTACCAGAACCCCGGACCCGAACCCGGACTTTTTTTGAAAAGTCTTGGTTCGGGTCCGGGTCCGGGTCCCGGACACCCCAAAGTTCAGTACGGACCCGAACTTTACAGTCCGGGTTCGCTCAACACTATATAAGAGAATTAACCCACTTCCGGTTCCAGCGCCGCATGGAGTAGCTGTGCTCACAGCTAGCTCCTATCCTGACCTCCAAACCTGCCTGTAAAGCCGGCCAAACAGGTCCGCTGGAGAATCCCCTCCAGCGGACCTTCCTCTACCCCCGATGGACCGTTTAGTCGAGAAAGCAGCTCCCCGAATGCACCCGATGCCAGATGCAGGGTTTTGAGCAAACCCAGGAAAAAACAAATCAATTCATCCTTCAAAAGCTGGACGACCTAGAAAATAGGTCAAGATGGAACAATCTGCGATTCGTGGGTATCCCGGAGTCACTCCAATCGCAAAATCTCTCAGACTTTTGTGCTAGGCAGATACCAGAAGTCTTGGGCCTTCCCATCCCTGCGACTGTTGAAAGGGCGCACCGCCTCGGCCCACCTAAAAACGAGCACACCTCTCCCCGCCCCATCATAGCGAGATACCTCAACTACTCAGACAAAGCTAACATATTACAAAAATTCCGGCAAGCCAGAACTCTGCAAGTTGATGGCTATAAAATACTTGTTTTCGCCGACTACTCTGTTGAGGTATCCAAGAAGAGAAAGGCCTTCCAGAATGTCTGCACGCAATTGTTCCAGAAGAACATCAAGTTCACTTTGGATTTTCCTGCGACGCTTCGCCTGCGTGGTCCAAATGGAGACCAGCTTGCCTTTAAGATCCCGCTGAGGCAGAACTATTCCTCCGCTCGCTCCGCTCATCTTCCCACTCGGACCATGGAGCCACCTCTCCCCACACAACACATCCCATGGACCAAAGAAGCCCTCGTAAGGACTCACCTAAGAGGCCGAAAATTAATAACTGCTCTGACTCTAACTCCCGCTGAACTCTCCACCGAGGTGAGGCTGTGACACGCCACCCCCCTTGGCAACCGAACAGCTGAACTTTATCCGGTTCTGTTCCTTTTACCCTTTCCCCCTTTTTGGGGTTCCAGTCTGTTCTGTTATCCAATAACCGGGTAATGTATCCATATTGTATTTACCAGGTTGAGTTGTCCGCATGGTTTTTACTGCAGGTGCTGTACATCTCCCTATCCCTCCTGCCAGGCTCCGCTGAGGTCCAATAAGGCTTCCGCACGGCCCAGCATTGATAAACCCGAATCTCTGGAGGCGCAGGGGGAGACATCACAGGCAGTTACCCATGTGGAAAAAAGAGAAGTGCCTAGAAGCCTTTAGTTTATGTTGGTTAGTTTTGTTTATTGGTTTTCCCCTCTTTTGCTCCCCCTCTATGCTGCAACCTCTTCACCCAGTCCTAATTCTCCCGTCCCCCCTGACGCACGGGTACTTGACAAGTGAGATACCGATTCCCATTTTTATCCCCACCCAGGTGATTACTGTTTCTCACCAGTCAATAATAACTCCAATCCCTGACCCCCCCCCCCCCCCATGAAAGTTATATCCTGGAACGTAAAGGGACTCCGTTCCCCTATTAAAAGAATGAAAATCCTTCGCCACCTAAAAAAGATTGAGGGCAGACATCGCCCTACTACAAGAGACCCATCTCTCCCCCTCAGAGTTCACACGCATGCAGAAGCTCTGGGTAGGCTCCGTTATTGGCTCGGGGGCCATTTCGCGTAAAGCAGGCGTTATCATTCTTTTCCACAAGAAATTCTTATAAAGTACTCTGACGACTCTGATGATCAGGGACGTATGGTCTCTGCCCGCATTGAAATCAATAACGCCCCCTATCTGATATCCAACATATACACCCCTAATAACCCGGGTAAAACCTTCTTCAAAGATATGTCCACATTCCTCTTAAAACACCCTGATATACCACACATTATAGGAGGCGATTTCAACAGCCACATGTATCCCTTGGAAGACAGAGCACCCTCTAAAAATAGCAGAGCACCTCACCCACTCATACTTTGTTGGCATCCACCATTGACACCATGAATCTATCCGACATATGGAGGCTTCAACACCCGGTAGACAACGAGTTCACCTTCTTCTCACACCCACATAACTCTTTGACGAGGATAGATTATTTGTTTTTGCACAGACTCCCTGGTTCCCAAGATCACTGAATCCGAGATTCATGAACTGGTCATCTCGGACCACGCCCCCGTTTCAATCAACGTATCAATCGCTCCCCTCAACCAGTCATCTCCCCTCTGGAGATTCCCCTCTTTCCTGCAAAACAACAAGGACTTTCAAGTGTTACTTGAATCAGCGTGGGACGAATATGCCACCCATAATCACTTACACGTAGATGACCCTACTTTGTTTTGGGAGGCTGGTAAAGCCTTCCTTAGAGGAAGGATAGTATCCTATTCAGCTGCCTACAAAAGACGGGCTCTGTCCAACCACAAAGCGGCGAGCTCTAACCTTAGGTCCACCCAACAGGCCCTGTTTAATTCGAACACACCCGAATATAATGCTGTTTGGCTTACGGTTAAACAATCCTTTGACTCCTGGGCTGACACTCTGGAACGCATAAAAAGGTCCCATTTAGACGCCTCACTCCACAAATTTGGCAACAAAGCCGGGAAACTCCTGGCAAGGCTATGTAAAGGGCCCCACAAACCTACCCAAATCACCTCCCTCCGTGATCCATCGGGAACACTAAAAACCAAACCTCATGAGATAAGCTAGATCATGCTAGATTTCTACTCGGCGCTCTACACCCCTGATCACATAAACTTGGCCACAGCCAATTCCTTCCTTGACAAAGTCCAGCTTCCCAAGGTATCCGCAGAGCATTTGGAATTGCAAACTCACCCATAAAGGATCAGGATGTCAGGGAGGCCATCAAACATCTTATCCCTGCCAAAGCCCGGGTCCAGACGGCCTCACGGGCGAATTCTTTAAGGCCCTCCTAGACAAAATCGCCCCCCCCCTTCAGGCCCTCTATTCACATATTTGGTAGGGAGGCCCCTACCCTTCCATAAGCAACCAGGCTACCATCAAACTTATTGAAAAAAAAGGCAAAGACCCCACCGGCCCTGGCTCATTCAGGCCCATTTCCCTTTTAAACATTGACACGAAAATTCAAATTAAAAAATCTTAGCGCAAAGGCTGGCCAAGATCATACCATATATAATTGACCCTGCCCAGTCTGGCTTTGTCAAAGGCAGAACAGCCACGATAAATATTAGGAAGGTGCTGGCGGTTCTGGAGAGTGCCAGACGTGACCCTAAGGGAGATCGAGCCATCATCACCCTGGACGTGGAAAAAGCTTTTGACAATGTTAACTTTGATTGGCTCCAGCTGGTATTAACCAGGATGGGGTTCGCTGGTCCTTTTACTCATCTAATAAAATCCATGTATCATGGCGGCCAGGTTGATGGTGGCAGGTCTTCTCACCCCTGAATTTAGACTCTCAAAAGGAACCAGGCAGGGATGCCCCTTATCCCCCCTCCTTTTCAATATCGCATTGGAGCCCCTTTCCAGGTTCATTAATTATACTGTCCCCCTACATGGCACTGAAATAGGTAGCTCCACCCTACGATCCTCCCTTTTTGCAGACGATGTCCTTATATTCACGTCCAACCCAGCAGCTGATCTGCCCCTAATAAAGAACATCTTCGATGACTTTAGACTGTGTTCAGGCCTCCGTATCAACTATTGCAAAAGCGAAATCCTACTATTGGGCCCCTCCCAAAACCCGGGATGGGCAGAATCCTCTCTCCCTTCACCATCGCCCATTCACACATTACCTACCTGGGAGTTAATGTAGGAAAGTCACCCTCATCCCTTTATCATCTTAACTATCCACCTCTTATTTCCAAAATAACTTGGGAACTGGATAACTGGATGGATCTTCCTCTCTCGCTTCTGGGGAGATGCCACTTGGTAAAAATGGTCAGCTTCGCTCACCTACTTTATCCCCTCCAAACTATTCCATTACTACTTAAACACAAGGACGTTCAATTACTTAACAAATCTATCTCCTCCTTTATTTGGCGAGGAAGGCGACCCCGAATTGCCCTGACCAAGCTCTATCTCCCCAGACGCGAAGGAGGAGCTGGCCTTCCTAATGTCAGACTGTGCAATATTGCCTCCCTTTTGAGATTTAGCTTGGACTGGATTACTCAAACTGCCCGGTACTCCAACCACAATCTCGAAAGAGACATGGTCCTTCCCTACTCCTTAACAGCTCTCCTCCACACCAAATGGAAAAATACGCCACCGGAGATTCAACTTAATCTACTTTTCAGAGACACTTCCATTGCCTGGAGAACATACAGGAGACTTTTCAAGCTCCCTTCTTCCATGTCACCTTACCTCCCCATCAGGGGAAACCCAGAATTCCCAGCGGGCCTGGCACACAAGGCCTATTCACTCTGGGAGGACCGGGGCCTAACGAATTTCTCCTCCCTCTGTCTGGTTTCCTCAGGACTGCCTCGGGACTTTCACTCAGTGGTTGCTGAATTCTCCATACCCAAATCCCATGCCTTCCATTTCTGGCAATGCTGGAGCTTCATCAGGTCGCCATGCCCTTCTAGCCACTTGAGATTCTCAACCAGTAAAATGGACACTCTGATCCAAAAAAGTTTGTACAGTCTTTCCGTAATCTACAAAATTCTCCTGGAAAGAGCCAGTAAACCTGCCAGTGCCACAAGAATCTCCAACTGGTCTAAAGACATTCCTGATCCAGATTTGGCGCAAAAAATCATGAACGGATATAATTACACACTCAAACTGACTCCTAATGAAACCTGGAGAGAGACGCAGTTAAAAATCATACATCGAGCCCACATCCCGTTCTTAGGAGACAAGTCCAACCAGCATCGGGCCACCTGCCCACTCTGCGGAACCCTAAAACCTTCCCTTGCTCACCGCTTCTGGACCTGCTCCTACATCTCAGCCTTCTGGGACCAGATCATATCCTACATATTCAGTGTCAACCTTCTCCTCCTTCCCAAAGACCCCCTTCTCTTAATCTTTGGCCATTGGGACAAAGAGTTAACTCATTGGTCCCCCTCCCCAAAACCGCAGGCTAAAGAATGGTCCGCGATATGCCTCCTAACTGCAAGACGAGCCATTTTGAAGACCTGGACAGTGAAAACCACCCCCTCTCTGCATTTGGTGGAGAAAGAACTCAGATCTCTTCTTTACAAGGACAAACTAAATACCAATTTTGACCATCCACGGGCTGAGAACTATTCTGGCTCAGGTGGAATCCCTTTATTTCAGCTGCCCTTTCGCCAGACGACGAAAGGAACTTGAGAGATACCTTCTCCTATTATCCCGAAACCTCTCCACTCTTCTTATCAGATGATATCACCTAAATGTGAGCCTCGCAAACTCTCCTCCCTCAAATGGACCTCAGTGTTCCACTTAGATTCTCCTTGGGACTCCCACTCCTCTCGGAGTTTTGCTCTACGGCCCTCAGACATGGGCCCACATCGTCTGGACTCTAGCTGGTTGTGTAGTCCCCTAGACTTGGGCTGCAGCCCCCCCCCCTCTCGAATAGTGTTTTGTATTATGCCAGCGTGAACCATCCGGTCACGTTTCAACCTACTTTCCGATAGCTATTAATCCTTTGTATAACATGACTCGTGTTTACGGTTTTCTAATATATGTCAATGTAAAATTCCGTCTACTGAAGGGCGCTTCCTGCCCTTCTCTTGTGCACTTGTATCTGTACACCAACCTTTTATTCTCCAATAAAATCTTGTTCAAGAAAAAAAAAAAAGAGCATTAACCTATAGGGATGGGTCCGGATATGAATTTTTATTTGTCACAATAAAGGGATCTATCAAAACTTGGCAGGCAAACCTGTTTCTGGGGTTATGCAGCAACCCTACCTTCATCAGGCTTTGATTCTGCACCAGTGGTTATTTTCTGGATTGAAAGAAATTGTAAAACTAAAGTTTTTAAATTAAAATAACAAACATGTTCTACTTACCTGCTCTGTGCAATAGTATGCATAGAGCAGCCCCAAACCTCTTCTATTGGGGTCCCCCGTCGGCAATCTAGGCTCCTCCTCGGCTCCGTCTACCCCCATAGCAAGCACTTACAGCAAAGCACAACGCACATTTTAGTCCACCATTGCACACAGATCTGAACTCAAATATGCATCGTGTAGTGTATTGCCAGTTCATGTTAAATGAATATGCTGTAATAACATAAAGCATGTTGGAGAGCGGAAAAAATGTACAGAAACATGCAATGCATTGAAATAGTATAAATGGATCCCCGAAGGAATCTCATGGGGATTGCAATATAGGAGCAGTCATTAATGACTTGTTTTTGAAGGTATTGATCCCACTGTCAATCTGAAGCTTCACAACCTAGGGAGTACCTGAGCCAGAACACACAGCAGTAACTGATCCCAAACATGCAGCAGTAACTGACCTGAAACCTGCAGCAGTACTTGATGGAGCATGCAGCAATGATTGACCCCAAACATGCAGCAGTAACTGTTCTCAAACACACAGTGTGTAGACCAGATGTCCCCAACTTCACACAATGGCTGCCTGACCAACCTCATACTCCAACCAATCCCTTTCAGATTACCTATAATTAATGGAGACCACACAAGGAATGGAGTACAAATGGCCATAGCAGCCTATTTATTCACAAATATTAACTTAACATGAATGATAAAAAACATTCCTTAGAACAGAAACATATTAGAGAACAAACTATCAGCCACTAAGCCTGTTGGTTTTTGACGGCACCCCAAAACTGTAGTAGATTCCAATTCTGCACTGCGGGACCTTTTACTATAATAGGCCTCCAGCTGCAACACACCGGCTCGGAGACAACCATTACCCGCAGTGCAACCATTGCCATATTTCCAGCTAAATCGTCATTAACTGGAATACACCAGAGGGACACATACCACCGATGGGTCCCAAACCCTTCCTTATCGTAGGCTTTCTTCCACCATCAAAGACCAACAAACGCCAATTGCCCAACTGTCATGACGTCCCTTGCTCTTGCTGCACCTGTGAGGAAACAAAAAACTGAGCAGAATAGGGAGGGTGGGTGAGAAGCTGTTTCCTGCGTCTGTTGACCTCCACTGGACGCCAGGGCTACTCCACCTCTCTTTAAGTTGCTTAAACCCCACCCCGCTACGAGATAACCCTCTTACTTAACAAATCTCTGCCTTTTCTGTTGCCTTCCCTTTCCACACTGTCATGCCTGCCCTGCGCTATGTTTATTTTCTCTTTCTCTTCCCTCCGGGCCTCACTGACGGAGTTCATGCAGCGGTAATCAATGCCGAACATGACGCAGTATCTGACCGCGAACATGCCACAGTAACGGATCTCAAACATGCCGCAGTAACTGACCCAAAATACGCAACAGTAACTGACCGAGAACATGCAGCGTTAATCAATGCCGAACATGCAGCAGTAACAGATCCCAAACATGCCGCAGTATCTGACCCTGAACATGCCACAGTAAGGAATCCCAAACATGCCGCAGTATCTGACCCCGAACATGCTGCAGTAACGGATCCCAAACATGCTGCAGTGTCTGACCCCGAACATGCCGCAGTAACAGATCCCAAACATGTCGCAGTAACTGACCCTGAACATGCTGCAGTAACGGATCCCAAACATGCCACACTATCTGACCCCGAACATGCAGCAATAATGAATCCCAAAAATGTTGCAGTATCTGACCCTGAACATGCTGCAGTAACAGATCCCAAACATGCCACAGTATCTGACCATGAACATGTCGCAGTAACGGATCCCAAACATGCTGCAGTATCTGACCCCGAACATGCTGCAGTAACGGATCCCAAACATGCCACAATATCTGACCATGAACATGCCACAGTAACGGATCCCAAATTGCCACAGTAGCTGACCCTGAACATGCTGCAGTAATGGATCCCAAACATGCCACAGTAACTGACCCCAAACATGCCACAGTAACGGATCCCAAACATGCCACAGTATCTGACCTGAACATGCTGCAGTAACAGATCCCAAACATGCCGCAGTATCTGACCCCTAACATGCCGCAGTAACAGATCCTAAACTTGCCACAGTATCTGACCCTGAACATGCTGCAGTAACAGATCCTAAACATGCCGCAGTATCTGACCATGAACATGCCACAGTAACGGATCCCAAACATGCCACAGTATCTGACCCCAAACATGCCACAGTAACGGATCCCAAACATGCCACAGTATCTGACCCTGAACATGCTGCAGTAACGGATTCCAAACATGCCGCAGTATCTGACCCTGAACATGCTGCAGTAACAGATCCTAAACATGCCGCAGTATCTGACCATGAACATGCCACAGTAACGGATCCCAAACATGCCACAGTAGCTGACCCTGAACATGCTGCAGTAACGGATCCCAAACATGCCGCAGTATCTGACCCTGAACATGCTGCAGTAACGGATCCCAAACATGCCGCAGTATCTGACCATGAACATGCCACAGTAACGGATCCCAAACATGCCACAGTATCTGACCCTGAACATGCTGCAGTAACGGATCCCAAACATGCCGCAGTATCTGACCCTGAACATGCTGCAGTAACAGATCCTAAACATGCCGCAGTATCTGACCCTGAACATGCTGCAGTAACAGATCCTAAACATGCCGCAGTATCTGACCATGAACATGCCACAGTAACGGATCCCAAACATGCCACAGTATCAAAGTGCAGCAGTAGCTGATTCAGAACACTCAGCAGTAACTAACCCCGAACAATGAGAAGTAACTGACCTGAAACATGCAGCAATAACTGACCTGAAATATACAGCAGTGAAGTCCTGGGGCCACTACATATATTTACTTGTTCCTGGTCTGTGACTCACCAAGGATATCAACCCCAGAACTTGCAACTTAAAAATAAAAGTCAGCTCTACCAGCATCTAACAGGCTCATTTAAACTAACCGGAAGTATAAGTATTGCTTGTCATTATCACTCAGCGTCAGCATTTCACAGCAAAGTGATTTTGGAACCAGCAGCAGGATTGAAGGCAGAGTTCCCCCTTAATACTGCTACTTGTATTTACAAAGAGGCTGCAGTGTCAGTAGACTTGTGAAAAGAAAAAAAAAACAACTCAATAGTACAGTGATTAGCATGTGAGAAATAAACAAAATGTGGGATGTGAATATAGAATGTCAGTTTCCTTGACAAGTAGCAATTCCGTCTGTGCCTTCATAGGGGATGACACAAATTTCAATAAGAACATTTTCGCAGCGACGGCAATCTGAGGCCTGACAAAGAATATGCTAAATGCACTTTTAAAAAGGCAATATGATAAGCATTTCATGTGTCACTCCTACGACAGTGAGAAGAGTCCTAGAGAGCTGCCTTCATTTTTCTTAGAGATAATATAAAAACAGATTCTAGAAGCTGCACTATAACCATAGGAGTGGACATGTGAAATATGTATGCCTAATGTACAAAATGCACTAACCATGTCCTGTGTCCACGCTAGGGAGAATAATCCTGTTTTAACCATTTCAGCTCTGGAAGGTTTACCCCCCCCCCCTTCCTGACCAGGCCATTTTTTGCACCTGACACTTTTGACACTTTTTGGGGATCAGTGACGCTGATACAGTGATCAGTGCTAAAAATATGCACTGTCACTGTTCTAATGACACTGGCAGGGAATGGGTTAACATTAGGGGTGATCAAAGGGTTAAATGTGTTTCCTAGGAGTGATTGCTAACTGTGGGGGAGGTGCTTTGACTGGGGGAATGTAAAGATACGAGTTCCGGGTCAGCACATTCCCATCTTACAGAACGGAGATCTGCCTTGTTAATATAGGCAGACCACCATTCTGCCTTTCTCATGAATGATCAGCAGGTCCCGGCAGACATTGCGTCCACCGGACCCGCTGATTGGCTCCCGCTGTGTCCAATAACAGCAGACGTGGGTCACCGGCGCCCCAGACCTCTCAGATCACATACTAGGTGCAAAGGTATTTTTTGTTGTGTCCAGAGTTCAGCTTTTAGGGCTCATTTACTGCTTAGTTAGAATACTGTATGCAGGCAATGGTCTGGTCACAGGATCACTTACTCCAATCTTTCCTCTAGCTATGCGTCTAAAGCCCAAACATGAACAAAAGTTTTTTTTGTTTTTTTAATTAAATAGACCTCCAGCAGGTATTAATAATAATAATAATAATAATAATAATAATAAAAAACTGTTAAGGCTGCAAAATCCACCTTCAATCTGAAGCTGTCCCACACAGTACTCTTTTTTCACCACAAGATGTCCTCAGTCTTTCAGGTTGAATGAAAGCCCTGCATCACTCAGCCCACAAGGCCCAGGAGATACGGTCAGCCACAGGGCGACATGGGTCACCATGGCACAATTACAGTATAATGAGACAAAAAGCGCTATCATCATGTCAGCTCTGCTCTCTGCACCATCCAGGACTGCCCAGTTCTAGGAGAACATTGCAAGAAGAAGACCCAACAACACATGATTATTCTGAAGACTTTGAAAAAAGTTAAAGGAAAAAAAATGTTTTCGGGAAGTGGGGCATTTTAAGCAGAGGGGTGAACTTAGTATCTATAATTTTCTAAAACCAGATGATTACCTTATCTAATGTATGCTGAAATGTATCTGCATTGAGCTCCTTCATCCCTACATGCATATCTTATAGCACCAACATACTGGCCCCCAAGACAATATTATTTGCATATTCCAACATAGGCAGGTAGTGATTAGTGCTGTCCCAGCCGGGAAGTTGCGAGTTAAATGTGCTTCCTTTCCTTGCTTTTTCTTGGCGGGTTTTCCTGGGCTCGACCCGCCGGTCATGTGTGCCATAAGGGACATAGGCCCGGACCCTAGAGCTGCCTGTGGGGTTCTTGTTGCTGTTCTGCTGGTTCGGTTTGGCCGGATGCCCTCCTTACAGCTACTGGAGTCTGGATTTCCAGCAATATGCCAAAGTCAGAGTTCCCACTGCCCGGAGGATTGCTGGTGCTTGGAGTCCCTCCTAAATACACCAGCCATGAACTCTACCAAAGATGGACTCTTTCCTATGCAGATATGTTGTGGAAGCCACAAGCCTGAGTTAGGTATTAGGGATGTTAGGGAATTGACTACACTTTATTCCGGACTGTTGTCTGTATATGTCATCATGTTAATTTATTCAAGTAAAGCGTTTGAAATTTTGCTTTTACCTGGTCTGAAGTTACTCAAGAGGTGCAATGCACCTATAGTTACCGCTCCGGTAACTAAGCACGGCTTCCGGTTCCGGCGCCCTATGGAATAGCTGCTCTCTAACCAGCTCCCGCCGTGAGACCCGCATATCAGCCTCTAAAACCGGCCAAAACCACTAAAGGACCCCGCCTGACCTCACGATTAATCTTCCGACCACCCTGGATCGTTACTTGGACAAAACTGGGGCATGAGCCGCCCTGTCTCAGCACCTCCCGGACCAGGGGGATCAGGCCGCGCCGCATGTAATGGCGGCCGCAACTGAAATGGAGGTGAGTGCTCACACAGCCCACAGCACTGCACCGAACGATCTTAACAGCACCAAACGCATTGCACAGGCAGTCGCTGCTCTCCTCGCCCCCACTATTAAAGCTTCTGTAGAGAAAGCAGTACAAGAGGGGATGCATGCAGAGCTTAAAGAACACAAAGCCAGACTAGCAGAGGCTGAGCAGCGAATCTCTCATGTAGAAGACGAGCTGTATCAAACTCAGGAATCTGACATGGCCCAGGATAGACAACTTAAAGCCATAGTGGAAAAGATGGAGGATTTGGAGAACAGATCTAGGAGGTCGAACCTCAGTTTTATTGGGGTCCCCGAATCGCTCCACACACAGGCCTTAGCATCATTCTGCTCCACCAAAATACCGGAAGCTCTAGGCCTTCCAGGGCAATGTCTGGTGGAACGCGTGCATCGCCTGGGTACACCAACTTCAGATAAACCGCAACCAAGACCCATAATAGCCAAATACCTGAATTATATTGATAAATCTATGATTCTACAAAAATACAGGCAACAAAATCTCTCTCAATAGATGGTGTAAAAATCCTGATATTCGCCGATTATTCGGCTGAGGTGGCAAAAAAAAAGAAAATCCTTCCAGGAGATATGTGCTGAACTTTTTAAACAAAACCTGAAATTCACACTAGCTTTTCCCGCCATACTGCGACTGAAATCGCCATCGGGAGAACAGCTTGTGTAAAAAGTCGAAGGACACCCCTCACTTTTCAATCGACAAGAGGGCTACCGCTAAAGTCAGCGTCATACCGCCCTTTTCGATCACACTTAAAGTCCAAAACAAATTTTTCAAGTCGTGTATAGAGGACCTTCCTAAAAGAAAAAAAAACGGTGGAGTCGGCTTATTAGCCGCTTATAGTCCTAAAAATGTGGTAGATAACTCTCTCTAAAACAACGGACATAAAAACATCTTAGTATCTAAATAGTTATATTAAGTCCATAAACCGATAATACCCAGAACCAACGCCAAATAGACTTCAACCACATGGGTCCGCTACGT
>BLSH010489184.1:3085265-3095797 GCA_018402905.1 Glandirana rugosa
TCATCTATTTAATCATTTCTTAACCAGCAGTCCCGATAAGCCCCGCATCTGTAAGCAACTGCAACCTCACCCAAAACTCGTAACTACACCATCAGCCCACACCCACCTAAGTTCACCTATTTATGAAAATAGTGACTTGGAATGTTAGGGGACTAGGCTCCCCCAATAAAAGAATGAAAATCCTCAGACACCTGCAGAGGCTTAAAACGAATACAGCTTTGATCCAGGAGGCACATCTCACCTCTAGAGACTTTTTCCGTATGAATAAACTCTGGGTGGGCACAGTGCTAGGGTCAGAGGGGACCACTAAAAGAGCAGGCACTCTCATCCTAATACACAAGAACTTCCCAGGGCAAATCATTTCCTTGGTTACCGACGCCCATGGACGCATAGTCTCGGCCCATGTACAATGGGGATCTAAAAAATTTAACTTAACGAATGTCTACGCCCCGAATAGCCCTGACGACCAATTCTTTACTAATTTATCTACTCACATTCTTACGCTGCCAGAGGGTCCCCACATAATGGGAGGCGACTTCAATTCTACCATGATCCCACTCGACGACAAACTCTCTCCCCATCCCCCCCAGACCAATTCACGGACTCAGGGACCTACCCTACTCAATTCCACAATATCTTCTCTTCAGCTCATTGATCTTTGGAGACTCCAGCACCCAATAGACAGGGAATTTTCCTTCTATTCCCCCCCGCACAAAGTTCTCACAAGAATAGACTATATATTTGGATCCGATGAAATACTCCCCACACTACAAGGGACTGAAATCCACGAGATAGCTATCTCTGATCATGCCCCAGTATCTCTCACGTTACAGGACACCACATTGCAACAAGACTGCCGTCTATGGTGTTTTCCCTCTTACCTCGCCAAAAATGCTGACTTTGTTAATTTTATCACTAAATTTTGGGAAGATTTTGAATTTACGAACCAGAATCATATTGAGAACCCTACCCTCTTCTGGGAAGCAGGAAAAGCTTATTTAAGAGGCAGAATAATCTCTTACGCCTCCTTTCACAAAAAACATTCCCTCCAAAAATTTAAGGAGGCAAGCGCCAAACTCAACACGGCACAACAAACACTAGCTTCGGCCAATACCCAACAAAATAGGCTAGCATGGGAGGCAGCCAAAAGCACCTTTGATCTTTGGGCTGACAACATAGAACTCTCTAAAAGGGCTCAGTCAGACGCCATACACTACAAATTTGGGAATAAAGCATGTAAGCTAATGGCAAAGTTATGCAAAGGCCCCTATAAGCCCACACACATTACCGCCCTAAGGGACAAATCAGGCAAAAACCACAACCTACCACGAGACATAACCCAGGTAATGCAAGATTTTTACACCTCCCTCTATGCCCCCGACCCCATAGACAAGACTAAGGCCCAACTCTTCCTAGATGACCTTAACTTGACCACAATTTCCCCAGCTCAGCTGTCAGCACTCAATGTCCCTATAAACATCTCAGAAGTAAAAGATACGATCAGTCATCTTCACTCAGGAAAAGCCCCAGGCCCAGATGGGTTCACAGGAGACTTCTATAAAGCACTAAAGGACACCCTCACCCCTACCCTACTGTCTGTATATGACCATATCTGGACAGGAGGCGCCTACCCACCCACTGGCAACCAAGCAATCGTCAAACTGATAGAGAAAAAGGGCAAGAACCCGATGGAACCAGGTTCCTACCGTCCCATCTCCCTCCTAAACTTAGACACCAAAATTCTCTCAAAAATAGTGGCAAATAGACTGGCAGTAATTATACCTGACATCATTCACCCTGCTCAATCTGGCTTTGTCAAAGGCCGTACTGCATCCCTAAATATAAGAAAAGTGATGACAATCCTTGAAGAAGCCTCCACGCATCCCCTTCTGGAGAGCCATCATCACTTTAGATGCAGAAAAGGCCTTTGACAATGTAAATTTTGACTGGTTATTGATGGTTCTGGATAAATTAGGCTTTAAAGGTCCCTTTATACATCTAATAAAACAGATCTACGCTCTCCCATCTGCTAGACTATTTCTAGCTGGTCAACTGAGCTCAGATTTTAGACTTTTCAAGGGAACAAGACAGGGCTGTCCCCTGTCACCCCTACTATTCAACATTGCCCTTGAACCTTTATCCAGACACCTGATATTCAAAGCTCCCTTACATGGGGTTAAAGTGGGTTCTGAAGAACTGCGAACAGCCCTGTTCGCGGACGATGTGCTGATATTCTCAGCACTCCCCTCGAAAGACTTACTCACCATTAAGGAGGTCTTGGACAATTTCAGATCCTGCTCTGGGCTACGCATAAATTATGGAAAGAGTGAGGTCCTACTATTAGGCTCCCATAAGACCCCTCCCTGGGCGTTGAACTCGTCCTTCATAATAGCGAACTCCCACATCACTTATTTGGGTATCAAAATTGGAAAAACACCAGCATCCCTCTACACTTTAAATTACCCGCCCCTCATAGACAAGATAATCAGAGAACTCACCAGCTGGATGGATCTCCCACTCTCACTCCTGGGGAGATGCCACCTGATTAAAATGGTTAGCTTTGCTAGACTGCTATACCCAATGCAGACAATACCTCTGCTCCTGAAGCACAAGGACATTAAAACCCTCAATAGTATCTTTATAAGATTTATTTGGCAAAACAAAAGAGCCCGAATTGCATTGAAACTCATGCATCTCCTCAGGAGAGATGGTGGCGCTAACCTACCTTATATACGCTTGTACAATTTAGCATGTCTTTTAAGAATTGGTCTGGACTGGATAACCAAAGCTTCAAAATACTCGAACCATCGCTTGGAAGCAACCATGGTACACCCCCTCTCTCTGTCAGCACTCCTTCATTCCCGTTGGAAATCTCTAACTCCCCCAATACAACATAATCTCCTGCTAAGAGACACTGTCATCGCCTGGAGAGAATCTCGAAAGCTGTTGGCTCTATCTCCCTTCATCTCTAGGCACCTTCCTATACAAGGTCACCCACACTTCACCCCTGGTTGGTCCCAACAGGTCTTTCACAAATGGAAGGATAAAGGCCTAACCACCTTTGTGGATTTATGCGATTCCACGAACGGATCCCTCCTACCCTTCCAAGCAATTGCTCAAAAATTCGATCTCCCCCAAGCACATATGCATAACTTCAACCAGTGCAGTAGCTTCCTCAACTCCCTCAGCGCGAAGGTTACCAGCAGATTCAGAAACTCCTTCATTGACCACCTGATCTCCCAACAATCTTATTCAATTTCTGAGATTTACAAGCCTCTGCGGGTGGCTGCCTGCTCCCAACCTATTAACGCAAAAAAAACCAACTGGTCCAATGACTTTCCAGTAGAAAACTTGGAGGACAAAATACTGGAAGGATACAATCTGGTCCTTAATCTCACCCCCAGTGAACCATGGAGAGAAACGCAAATGAAAATTCTGCACAGGGCCTAGCAACCATACCTCCGGGACAAAGCTTCCGGTGACTCGGCAATCTGTCCTAAATGCTCTCAACATCTCCCATCCCTGGCACATAGGTTCTGGCAATGCCAGTACATCACATCCTATTGGGATCAAGTGCTATCCTACATCTTGGACATCACATCACTGCAACTACCTAAAGACCCCATTCTACTTCTGTTTGGCTATTGGGACGAACATTCAATGGCAAGCCACATACAAGTCCACTACACTCCCCAAAAGAAGTGGATACTTCATACTCTATTGGCGGCAAGGAGAAATATCCTGAAAAACTGGATTCATTCTTTTTCTCCCAACTCCAAAAAGACCTTCTATCTTTGCTGTACAAAGACTCTCAATGGATCCTCTCCACCCCACTTCGAAGGAACAGTTCCCCAGGAAGTGGCTTCCCTACATCTCGAAAGTTGTCCCCTTAGCCGAAAGACAAACGCTACTTGACAAGCCTCTTAATTACTATGACAACCTCAAACAGCTGTATGGGAGTTGAAACCTCACACCATCGGAATCCCCCTCTAGAAGGGCCTTGGCATCCTCTACACCAATTCTTCCTATGCATAAGTCATTCTGGAAAACCTCATTTACCATCAATACATCCTTTTATTCTCATAGACTATCTTCATGTCAGGGAGTATAACCATTATAACATTGCATTATACCATTGCAGTATATCACTGTATTATACCATTGGATCGTTGTATTATTTCACTATAGGATACTTTATTACTGCATTATCGTATCATTCCAGCACTCTTCCTAGAATAAGTCACCCCGCGAGATCCTCCCAGCTGGCTTTCTCAGACAGGATCCACATGTTTCACCAGTTCCACCCATCCAGGTCGTGCATAACCTCCCCCTCCCTCCCCCCCCCCCTCTCCCCCCCCTGTACACAGACCAGTTTATCAACCTCTAATTGTACCACTCCTATGCTCACACATTCTACTGCAACCAGATCTGCCGCCCATTTTTGGGCACTAATACTTAAGATTCCAGCTCATACTATAATAATCTCTAAATATGTTGTATCTTTTCTATAACCTCAGTCTTCACTACCAACGAATGTCTCAAGCTTTGAAACCTGTATATGTATTCCATGTTGATACAATAAAATTTCTTGAAAAAAAAAAAAAAACTAAGCACATTGGGCTATGAAGATACCGGTACAAGAGTTATTACAGTGTGAACTGAAGATAAAAGTGGTTACCCAGGGAAACAAAGGTTTCTCTAGCAGCTTGTCATAAGCATGCAGCATCAGATATGTTGTTGGCACTCCTTCAGCAGTGATCCGTCTCCCATAGCAATGGTAGCAGATCTGCACCGCTGAGGCCCTCGTCCTGTACACAGGTATGGAAGGGAAAGAGTTAAGTGAAGTGCAAGCATGGAGTCAACGCTAGATGTGTGGTGGGATCCCATACCATTACTGGGAGTGAGATAGTGGTGATATGCTGGACAGGTGGAGAGGGCAAGGGTTCTGTGTGTCCTTCCGAATTGCACCTCCGGAGTAGGCCTCTCATGTGAACCTTGCTTGGCACCCAATGAGAAGGGGAACATGGAGGACATGATGACCACTCCATCAATCAACTTCCCTGGCTATAGGCCATGCAAAGTTCACAGTAGCTTAGTGTTTGCAATTTACTTTATGGGTGCACCAAAATTGCACATACAAAACAATAACTAACTGGCTGAGAACAAAGCTCATCTACAGGTTAGTCCAATCCCACAGAATACTACTGTTAGGTTGCTTGTAGATGATTCATATAAGGCAAATAATATTCCTGATTTCGAGCATCACTTCAGCTTGTTCAATCAAGCTTTGCCAAAAAAAAAAACAAAAAAAAAATGGAAGCTGATGGGTTTCTATACAGAGCTACATTAAAGCAAGGAGATGACCGCACACATGCTGCACCGGTTTGCTGGAAAATGTTTGTAAATTTATTCAACAAAGTACATCACAAAGTGACAAGCATAATGACAGATACCGGCATGTCCATGGATGACAATGGGTTCTATACAGAGCTGCACCGGATTTTGCACTCTCCAGGTTTAGTACATCAACTCCATGGTGTCATGCAAGGATGTGCGGCTATCATCCTGAAAGTTGTTCTTAGGGAGATACCTGCTCTATGGTCACCCTTTCCTTCAGGGCCAATGGGCACAAAAAAAAAACTTGTTTGCCTTTGAAGATTCCATCCATAATAATGCTGTCAAATGTGGGGTGCAAATCCTTCTTTAGGTTGCCACCACTCAGAATGTCTTTGGTATATGTAGTAGTAGTTAATCACATTAATCTAGGATGTTGAAAACATTTTGTTGCTTATTCAAGCCACTTCTTTAGTTCCATTGAGTGTCGGAAAAATGAAGGAGCGACTTGAACAAGCTATGAAACATCTTCAATACTACAGAACAAGTCCAGTTGAATGTGACCAACTACTACTAGATATACCATGACCTAAATAATACGAACTTTCACAGACAATGCCTGGGGCAGTGCCAGAGGTAAATTCAACCCTTTGTGTGTACAATCCTGATCTTAACTCATGAACCCTTGATTTGAGAATTGCTATTCAAAACTGAATTATAATTCTACCCGAATAACATTGCTATGTAAATATATGTACCATTAACATTCCCTAAGTGGATTTCAGATAATGTTAAAAATAGCTGTGGGAAGTGATCAGTATGGAAGGAATTTTCCCTCTCTTGATCCTTCACTCTGAAGATGAACTGTGGCATAGATCTGCTGTTTTAACTGACCAACAAATCAACATCATTGTCATTTGTAGGGATGGGCCGAACACACCCCGGTTCGGTTCATACCAGAACACCGCGAACAGGCAATAAGTTCATGCAAACACGTGAACCCTATTAAAATCAATGGGACTCGAACACGAAAAATCAAAAGTGCTCATTTTAAAGGCTTATATGCATGTTATTGTGCATGGGGATCCGGGTACTGCCCTAGGGGAAATGTATCAATGCAAAAAAAGTGTTTAAAACATTTTTTTCAGGAGCAGTGATTTTAATAATGCTTAAAGTGAAAAAATAGCAATGAAATATTACTTTAAATATCGTGCCTGGGGTGTCCCCTTTGTGTGCCTGTAAAGTGGTGCAATTGTGTGATGTTTAGAACAAAGAAAGAAAAAAAGTCATTTCAATTTGCTTGCAGCTGTCATGTATTGCCGGCTCCTGGCAATATAGATCAAAAATCACTGAAAAAATTTGCGTTGGGGTTGAAGGGCCTAGTATGGCTTTTAGTGCTTCTGTTGTAAATAATGTGCATAGAATGGCCACAGGATCCCTTTAAGAAGAGAGAGGAGCAATCCAGCAACACAGAAAAACATTTTCTGCTAGTCAGATTTACAGCTTTACTGCAGCAGTCAGCATATCTTTAACTGCAGAACAGGTTACATTGATTTTATTATGACTTGATGAGTAAACTGAAATATTCATGATTTTTATATTTTCTGAGGTTCTTTCATGCATCTGCTTACTAGTTGGTTTCTTAGACATCACACAACAATTATATTGTTTTTCTTTTTTTAAAATTGAAGGCTTTTAATAGCCATTTGCATCTAAGCAGACTATATAGCACAACCATAATGTCCCTCTAGAACAGCGGTCCCCAAACTGTGGCCCGGTGGCCGCGTGCTGCACTGCCTTGTTACCCACTTGCCAGGGTTTTCTTTCCATGTTTATGGATGTCTATGGATGTTTGCACATGGTTTGAAATACATTGGATATTATCTCCTATCCACTGGAGTGCTGTCTACTATCTCTTTGGATTCATAGCAGACTATATAGCACAACCATAATGTCCCTCTAGAACAGCAGTCTCCAAACTGTGGCCCGGAGGCCGCTTGCAGCACTTTTCTTGCTTTTATCTGGCACTGGGGGCACTATTTCATCCACTGACACCAATGAAGAGGCAAAATTCCTCCCAAGGACTTCAATGATGGGGTGCAATTTCTACCAATGACACCCATGATGGGGCACAATTCCTTCCAATGACACCAACAATAGGGCCCAATGACACCAACAATTGGGCACAATTCCTCCAAATGACACCAACGATGGGGCACAATCCCTCTCAATAACACCAAAGAGACGGCATTGTTTTCTCCCACTGATGCCGGGACATTTTCTACTCCCGATGGTCCCATTCCAGCCCCCCTAAAGTTGGAAGGACAGTAAACTGGCCCTTTGTTTAGAATATTTGGAGACCCCTGGTCTAAAACAACAGCTCTTTCTGTAAAGAAAACACTATTTATGGGGTTCTTGTGACTAAGGCTAGGTTCTCATCTACAGGTGTGACTGTGCACGCGTCACTAAGTTTTCTCCCGCAGCCCTTTTCCAAAATCAGCCACCCCAAACATGTATTGGGATACCATTAACAATTAATTGCACTGCCGTGAATCTGCTAAAGGGTAGCACATTTCTGTGTGTTTAAGGAAAATGCACAATTTTGAGCACATTCCCAAACCCTCAACCACTGAGCCATGGCCAGTGCTGATCCTATGTAACTGCCCACATGAAAGGTTACATGCAATGAGTACCTTGAGGAAAGAAGGGGGCCCAACTTATGTTGGGGTATGGCTACCAATTAATGACACGGTTGCGCGTCTGCTAAAGGGTAGTGCATTTCTGTGTGTGTCAGGAATCCGTGCGATTTTGAGCATGTTCCCAAATTCTCAATCACTGGGCCATGACCAGTTCTGGTGCTGGCCCCATGTAACTGCCAACTCAAATGGTTGCATGCAATTAGCACCTCTGGTTGAGCCTGGACACAGGAAGGGAGCCCAAGAGTGGCAGCTGGTGCTCTATTTTGGGGGGGTGGGGGCGGCAAACAAACCACCCGACCCCCTCCTTTGTTTGGTCAGTAAAAAACCCCGATCGGTGAACAAACCCCACTGCTCGCCTGTTCGTCCGCCCATCAACCCTGCACTTACCCCATTCAGGTCACGGGCAACTTCGCTGCTTCCATCTGTGTCTCCTCCTCGGGCCTCCCCCACACTCCCAATACGGCCGCTTCTCCTCTTGGCAAATTAGGTCTTAAGACCCGCTTCCTGAATGGCCAGGAGGAGAAGCAAGAATACAATATTAATTCGCTAGAGTCGCACAACTGGGTGGGCTCAGCGAGCAGTGCTCTGCGCCCCGATCCCACCCTTTTTTTCAGGCTCTAATCACGTGCTTCCAAAAAAAAAAAAAAACCCCATTGAAATTCATGTGTCCGGCACCCTACATGTAGATTAGGGGGCCGGGCACACGGACTAGCCCCTGTGCCCCTAATGGAGCGACCACCACTGGGGTCCAACTTGTGATCTTGCGCTCCATCGTGGTCATTGACAAAAAAACTGGGAAGTTCAGATGTGGCATGTTTGTAATAGATTTGTGCTGGGGGGTGAAGAGACAAAAACAACCGTGTGGAGGACTTGGGGATATAAGAAGCCAACAACTCATTGAACCCAAGGCACATCAAGTGTGGAGGTCCTTATAAAGCGACATCATAAAATCCTTCATCCAATTTTACATATATAAGTGCATACATTTTCTGTTTCTAAAATCTTTGTTCCTCCAATCCCACCAGACGTCACAGAAATACAAATTGGGCAAAAAGTCACAGGAAATAAAGAAATGTTTAAAACAGTTGCAGCTGTATTTAATTAAAGCCCAATTTTCCCAGTAATAATACATTTTCAACATGGGCTTGTTCTCATGACACGAGCACAGCTGTTGTCACGTCGAGTTTTCGCCTTTCTTTCCTCCCCTTTTACATGCAGCTGCATGGAGATCGGGAATGAGGAGGAGCAGAGGGATCTCATCAATGACTAAGTGTCTGCATGTCAAATGTTTCCACTTGTCTCTATATCCTCCCTCAAGACACACAGCTATTGTCTGAACTCCCACTGAAGGATCTTCTTCTCATATACTTCCCGCTTCATTTTCTTAAAGATGAATTTGGGAGACAAAAATCGTTTTATAGCCTTTACTCCAATTGAAATTCTTTTTTTTTTCTTTTTTTAAATTTTGGATAGAGTGAAAAGGAGCGAAAATTCCGGCCAGATTTTTATTTCTGTCTCTGAGCTAATTGGGAAGTTTTTTTCTCAATTCCTCTCCCTATGATACCAATTTTTTCTTAAAGCAGCTGTCACCGAAGTGGAGCTTTAGGCCTCATACACATGGACGTTTTTTGACGCCGGCGTTTTCTGGCGTTTTTTGCAGCTCTCCATGTTAGTCAATGGGTGATATAAATAGAAAAAAAGACTGCGCTAACCCTTATAAACAAAAGACTCATCAACACAGCTGCAACTCAAAAGTGTGAATTCTACACCCAAAAACTAATAATAAACAAAATAAGCTGCGCTCGTGTATGTATCAAAAAATACAAACAAACCAGATGTTAAAAATCAAAAATGTGAGATGGTGTGACAAAACAAAATAGTCCAGTGCCACAACTACAATCTCATGACTGCTTATGCATCAATAATAAATCAATATAAAAATGTGCAAGTCCATGGAAAATAAATCAATAACCCAGTGCAAAAGTGATGTTGAAATGTTCTTATTCAGATCTTCCCAACGTGAATCAGCATGCACCGCGCCACCATATAGTGAAACAATCCTCCACCAAAAATGGTTGTCTCCTTACCGGATCTCCTCGACCCCTTGTTATAGGGGGTCAGGAGTCGCCTGTGTGGATATAGACCTCCACGGGGCCACACTGGTCTACTTCCTGGAGGTCACCTTCCACGATGTGCTGGATCTCCTAGATCCCTTATCATAGGGGGTCAGAAGCCGCTTGCTGGAACATAGACTTCCCCGGGGTCACACCGGTCTACCTCCTGGGTATCACCTTCCACAGTTTGCCTCAGTTTACCTCGATCACCCAAAGAGAGTACGCCAATAGTGTGATATCGTTTTAAAATTGAATGGTTTTAATAAAAGTAATAAACTCACATGTATCCAGATAAAATACAGCTGTATAGAAAATCACAGTCAGCGGTGGTAACGAGACAGCACTCCGCCCGGGGCGGACCTGAGCGGAGTGCTGTCTCGTCGTT